>CM071916.1:20517896-20729137 GCA_036785865.1 Coffea canephora
ATACCAGGATAACAATTTCTAAACTAAGTTTTCCCCATTGATGAGTATACCGGCATATTCTCACACTTGAATTGGTCCATGCTTTATACGAAGAAAATATATATATATCTGAGTTTTCGAGAGAATGGCAAGCTTATGTTTACTAATGTGAATCCTGAACTTGATAAGATTTTGATTACTTTAAACACTCATCTTATGTTTTAAAATTCTTGACTTTCAAGAAGAGTGAGCCAATTTTAAATGTACGGATTGAGACAACTTTGAGATATAGAGTGGCTGTATTCAAGAGTACGAAGTTAGTGTGAATTGACTTGGGTTCCATTTGGCACGTTAGTTAGCAAGTGTATTCATTTCTTGGGTTTGAACTTGGAACTTGCGACTGTACTATAGAACCTAAGATTGGTTATTCTTGGAGATGATGGCATTTTGAACTTCGACATGGATAACCTTTGACTTCGGCTTGTGTTATGGATTTCTTGGATCTAATGTCGTGAAGGCATGTAATCTGATTGAAATGAGCAATAATTGGACCATGTGGAAGACCTAGGAAGGGTGGTCCACATCGTGAGACTTTTGTATCTAGCTTACCTATGCTTTATCTTTTATGGTACCTAAGTGTTTATATACAAATTCCGACATATTGGCCTTATTTTATGACTTTTAACTCAGGTTATAACTTTTGATATATGTAATAAATCATGACCTGATTTTAAATGTTTTTGCAACTAGTATACGTGTTAAGTTCTTTCATGCTTAGTTAATCCTTTTCCTGCACTTACAGATTTTTATTAAGTATGGTAGCAGGGCTAGGAGTAAAGGGCTGTGACCGAGGGTTTAGCCAACTCCGTATTCATGGGAGAAATTGATGGACAGATTCATACAATTTAATAGGTCCCTAGTACTGAATATGAATCGAAAATAAACCCGAAGATCAGATCTACTAGTGTATAATGGATTAATCTAGTCGGAAACTTGGTGAAATTTTCTTGTGCGCAACATATGTTAGGGTTGGTTCTGTGCCAATATTACAACCTTAGGAAGTTTGAACCCCGAAAGTATTGTACTGGGTTGATAAGAGAACTCGAACTGCCTGAAACCGATTAGACTGAGCTTACTTGAGACTTGAACCTGTTTAGGCTAGTGTGCCTTACGTACCTTGATGGACCTAATTTGGCTGAATATATGGAATGTGAACTTGAATCTTGTGACTGCTTAAGAATGTGATTTGCTGGGCATAAGTTGGACGAGTGAGTTCTTAATTGTACTGGTGCTCCATGAACCTAAAGCATTTGACCCTGCTTTTGAACCTCTTTCTATTCGTGCTGCATGAACCTGAAATATTCCGTCCTGTTTTGAACCTATTTGTTTGAACTCTACTGTTACCCTACTCGTGAACTTACTCGTACTCATATGGTTGTAGACCGGCTACTACTCTTCTGTAGCGGTTGAACTGAACCTCTCTGTGGGGCATTGCCTGTTGTGTTGTCCAGCACCGCCATTCTTCTGGCGAGGCATGCCTGTTGTGTTGTCCATCACCACCAGAGATGGAATTATGAACTGAGGTTCTCTGGCGAAGTTTAGCCGATGTGCTAACTTGTTGTGTTGTCCAGCACCGCCAGGGACGAATACATGAACTGAGGTTCTCTGGCGAAGTTTAGCCGATGTGCTAACTTGTTGTGTTGTCCAGCACCGCCAGGGACAAATACTTGAACTGAGGCTTTTGGTGAAGCATAGCCGTTGTGCTAGCTTGTTGTGTTGTCCATCACCGCCAGGGCCAACTTACTGAACTGAAATTCTTTGGTGAAGCATAGCCGTTGTGCTAGCTTGTTGTGTTGTCCAGCACCACCAAGGATGAATATTTGATCTAAAGTTTCGCTATATCCTGCATTTCTTCCGAATATCTGGGACTTTACGTCCAACCTCAAGCTTTTTGCCTGTTTTATCTAATCACTTGATTAACTCCCTAGTGGACCATGACTATTGGATAAGTTGGATCGGCGTGATATTTAGTACTTGAATTTGATAAGTGATTATTTGATAAGCCATGCTTTACTGGATCATGAATTACGATAAGTGAGATTAGAGTGATTCTTAGTATGTGATTGATCTTTTAGATACTTGATCTGATTAGTATTTGATTATGATAAGCGAGATTGAAATGATTCTTAATACGTGATCGACTTTCGAGAACTATTTTAATCTGATTAGTACAAGTTGGAATGTCGAGGACGACATTCTTTTAAGGAGGGGAGTTTGTGACGCCCCGAGGCAGAAAGAAAAGGGAAAAAATTTCTGTGTGAATAGAGTTTTTGGTGGGAGAATCCGGCCAGAAGCCGTGCAAATTCCTTATATTTTTCTTAAAATTCCCCTTTTCTTTGACAAATACCACTTTATAATGGCCATACTACTCAATCACCCCCACAATAAGTGCCAATGAACCTAGAAAATAGGATTTTTTCACTTCGGTTTCAAATTGAGGCAAAATTAGGTTTTCTCGATTTTCTCGCCGGATGAATTTTCGGTATGGAGCAAGGATTAAATTTGGTGAATAAAAGTGACTTTTTAAGTGAGAAATAATATGTGATTAGGAGAAATGAAATAAAGTTAGTGAATGGGAAGTAAAAACCCTAGTTGCGGGTGTTTTTTAAGGAAAACGGCGCGAACCGACGGGTCCCGCGCACTACCGTTTGAACGGCACCACTTGGGATCCACCATTTCTTTTTGCACCACAAGCTTATTGATATTTGAGCCAAATATCTTCTTTATATTACAGCTAAGGGGACCGAAATTTGTGGCTTATAAGCAAGGGGAAGAAAGAGAAAAAATTAGTGGCTAAGAATTGTCCAAGTGTTAGCCAAATTGTGGTCTTAATTAACTCTAACCTTCTTACTTCTTTATAAGACAAAAAATCAGCTTCATTTCTCTTCATTTTCTGCCAAGGGAGCCGAGAGAGGGAGAGGGAAGAACAAGAGTGAGCTTTCTTCATTTCTTCTTGATTCAAGCTACAAAGTGAGGAATCCAAAGAACTAAACCGATTAATCTTGTCTTTGAGGGGTTAGATAGTGTTTGGTGGTGAAAGTTTGGCAAGGGAAAGCTTGGGGCTGCCCTTAGTGATCTCTAACCAAGGTAAGAGAGCTTATCTCTCCAAGTTTTAGTTTCAATCTTGTTCAATTAAGCTTGGTAACTTGATTTTTACGGTGAAATCATGGATGATTAACATGTTTTAGTAGTTTTCCCCTTTCTTATTTGATGAACTAGGGCTTGGGGAAATTCTGCCCAAATTGTTGTAAGATGCTTATATGTTGCAATTGAGGTTTCATAAGGTGTTGTGGTAGTGATTAGACCAAGAATTAAGGAAAGATTCACTAGAAACCGAAAATTTCAGAATCTGGAAAATTATTGCCAACTTTCTGTCCGAAATTTTAACTGTATGTTAGAGGCTGATTTGCCTTGGGTCAAAGAAGGAAAGTTGTAGAGAATGGTATTTATTAGGTGCCTATAAATTTTCAGCTCAATCGGAGCAACGTAGGTCATGAAAAGTCCGAAATACCCCTACTGTTTCAATTGTTTCCCAGCAGTCCGTTTCTTCAGCTAAGTTCAGTTTATCGCATTTTTTGACCAGGATCCATTCTGATTTAGCTCTGGGTCAAAACATGAAAGTTGTATGTTCTGAAGTAGCTTTAAAATGCCTCTAAGAACATCTGAATTGGACTTTTGTACACTGAGTTATGTCCATTACAGTGTTCTGCATTTAAACAGCCGACGAATTGGTTTCTGGTTTAGTAATTCGAGAATTTGACTAAGTTACATTAGGAACTGGACTAAGTGACCTTCATGAATGTTGTAGCTCTGTGTCTTAGCTTCGAAACGGCATAGGTTTCGTTTTAATCCGATAAGCGTAGCCTCGGATATGTTATTTCCGCATTTGTACGTCAAATCTGTCTTGAACTAAATTGAATTTCTGCACTTGTACTTAATGCGATTCTTGTTATTATGATATTGTGAGCCTATGGAACGGCTCTTGACATAAATTGCTGATATGTATGATGTTGGGTTGTGTTTGAGAAAAACAATGAAGCCTAAAAGGCTGGAAAATTAGGTAAACACAAAGGGCATGCTGCCCGAATTTATACTCGAGGACTAGGAAACGAGACTTGTAACTTGTGTAAAGTTAAGTGATTATTACTTGAACTAGCAAGCACCTTTGCTACTTTGTTTATCGAGGGTTATACATTAGGACTTGGCCGAACTTGTACCCTTGAGGAAAAGACATAATGGCCAATGTAAACTTGTATTTCCTTGTACTTTCAACTCAAGTGTTATTTCCAAGTATCTATACTACAAAACCTTATGATTTGAAAAGCGAGCAAGTGTTTCACGAATGCCTTTCAAATGAATTTCAATTGGTTGATTTTTAATGAACGGAACGTTTAAGTTTCGAATCTTACTCGTGTTTCAAGTTCTCAAATTGGATTTTTATCGCAGAGCTGGACTTCAAACCTGGAGTATAGTTGAACGTGAATACTTGAAGCACTATATTTTGTGTGAGTGATCCCTCGACTGTCCCAAAGTTACTTTTGAACTAATTCTTGCATTTATTACTCCATTGCATATCATTTGGGGGTTCGGGTGTGTGCCATGACATAATTTGGCTCCAATGAGTTCCTGGAAAGTCTTGTGCTTAGAACCAATGTCTCCACTATTGTTTACACGTTCTTTGGAGCACGATGGCTCCTTACTTCTGTTTCATGGTTACATGATCTAAACGAGCATTGGATATTTAAGTACAAGAACTTCACTGGCTCACATGAGCAATAAATGAACATTTGATTACTGCATCATGACATCATATTAATGCTTTATTGTGAAATATACTTGGCTGTTGATTTTACTGGTCACTCGCTGAGCTTCTAGCTCACCCCCTATTATCTTTTCCTCCCCACAGGGATCGAGGTAAAGGAAGACCTTGTATTTGGATCTTTGTGTGGCTGGATGGCGTACATCTTGTATAGTTTAGTTTTGGTTTTGGTTTATGTACTTTTGGGCTTGTATAAATATTTGGAATTGAATCGGATGTAAATCTACATTTTTCGCTTAGAACTAGTTTCCGCTTCGATTGTGATATGTAAATTTTGGAGAATATGATGTAAAAGTTGAGTTTTATCTTGTAATTCATTCGAGGACTGTAGGGAATGACTGAGTCCTGGCGAGAGCTGGGCAGGCGGCCCGTTGACCCCTCTGGTTCGCCTTAGGGGAAAATGGGGTCGTTACAATTGGTATCAGAGCTTAGGTTCCAGATCTCTGTAGCGTATTCTAGAGTTAAAGTTTAGGATGTTTGGCTGTGAGAATAATTTGAATATTATGTGAACGAGGAGCTATTGTATCCTAGTGGTACAAAGAAATTGATTGTTTGAGAATTCCTTATTTGGGACTTGTAGAAAAAAAAAATTTTGAGGAATTAGATGACTAGTGAAAGATTGGACGAATTTGAATTCTATTATGTTTGTAAGTGTGGAAGGAATTGAGGTGATTCCTAGTACTGGCCATGGCCATGGATAAAAGGTGAGATGTGATAGTCAAATTTTATGAGTAATGATTTTGAACCAAGATGAAAGTACCAAAGGAAAAAAAATGCATTTTCGCCCCCTACTTTCTAAAGAAATTTTGTTTTGGGATTTTGAAGAAAAGCTAGGATGTACTAGTTTTATTTGTATGCAATGATTGGAAATAAGATATATATGCTTTAAGTATGTGTAATTTGCCGATTTTAGTAAAAATGTGAGTTTTACTTGAAGTTCAAATTTGAAAAGTTGTGAATACCTGATGAGCTTGTTGAATTTTGTATATGATGGGTTAATACCAGGATAACAATTTCTAAACTAAGTTTTCCCCTTGATTGTATACCGGCATATTCTCACACTTGAATTGGTCCATGCTTTATACGAAGAAAAATATATATATATCCTGAGTTTTCGAGAGAATGGCAAGCTTATGTTTACTAATGTGAATCCTGAACTTGATAAGATTTTGATTACTTTAAACACTCATCTTATGTTTTAAAATTCTTGACTTTCAAGAAGAGTGAGCCAATTTTAAATGTACGGATTGAGACAACTTTGAGATATAGAGTGGCTGTATTCAAGAGTACGAAGTTAGTGTGAATTGACTTGGGTTCCATTTGGCACGTTAGTTAGCAAGTGTATTCATTTCTTGGGTTTGAACTTGGAACTTGCGACTGTACTATAGAACCTAAGATTGGTTATTCTTGGAGATGATGGCATTTTGAACTTCGACATGGATAACCTTTGACTTCGGCTTGTGTTATGGATTTCTTGGATCTAATGTCGTGAAGGCATGTAATCTGATTGAAATGAGCAATAATTGGACCATGTGGAAGACCTAGGAAGGGTGGTCCACATCGTGAGACTTTTGTATCTAGCTTACCTATGCATTTATCTTTTATGGTACCTAAGTGTTTATATACAAATTCCGACATATTGGCCTTATTTTATGACTTTTAACTCAGGTTATAACTTTTGATATATGTAATAAATCATGACCTGATTTTAAATGTTTTTGCAACTAGTATACGTGTTAAGTTCTTTCATGCTTAGTTAATCCTTTTCCTGCACTTACAGATTTTTATTAAGTATGGTAGCAGGGCTAGGAGTAAAGGGCTATGACCGAGGGTTTAGCCAACTCCGTATTCATGGGAGAAATTGATGGACAGATTCATACAATTTAATAGGTCTCTAGTACTGAATATGAATCGAAAATAAACCCGAAGATCAGATCTACTAGTGTATAATGGATTAATCTAGTCGGAAACTTGGTGAAATTTTCTTGTGCGCAACATATGTTAGGGTTGGTTCTGTGCCAATATTACAACCTTAGGAAGTTTGAACCCCGAAAGTATTGTACTGGGTTGATAAGAGAACTCGAACTGCCTGAAACCGATTAGACTGAGCTTACTTGAGACTTGAACCTGTTTAAGCTAGTGTGCCTTACGTACCTTGATGGACCTAATTTGGCTGAATATATGGAATGTGAACTTGAATCTTGTGACTGCTTAAGAATGTGATTTGCTGGGCATAAGTTGGACGAGTGAGTTCTTAATTGTACTGGTGCTCCATGAACCTAAAGCATTTGACCCTGCTTTTGAACCTCTTTCTATTCGTGCTGCATGAACCTGAAATATTCCGTCCTGTTTTGAACCTATTTGTTTGAACTCTACTTGTTACCCTACTCGTGAACTTACTCATACTCATGTGGTTGTAGACCGGCTACTACTCTTCTGTAGCGGTTGAACTGAACCTCTCTAGTGGGGCATTGCCTGTTGTGTTGTCCAGCACCGCCATTCTTCTGGCGAGGCATGCCTGTTGTGTTGTCCATCACCACCAGAGATGGAATTATGAACTGAGGTTCTCTGGCGAAGTTTAGCCGATGTGCTAACTTGTTGTGTTGTCCAGCACCGCCAGGGACGAATACATGAACTGAGGTTCTCTGGCGAAGTTTAGCCGATGTGCTAACTTGTTGTGTTGTCCAGCACCGCCAGGGACAAATACTTGAATTGAGGCTTTTGGTGAAGCATAGCCGTTGTGCTAGCTTGTTGTGTTGTCCATCACCGCCAGGGCCAACTTACTGAACTGAAATTCTTTGGTGAAGCATAGCCGTTGTGCTAGCTTGTTGTGTTGTCCAGCACCACCAAGGATGAATATTTGATCTAAAGTTTCGCTATATCCTGCATTTCTTCCGAATATCTGGGACTTTACGTTCAACCTCAAGCTTTTTGCCTGTTTTATCTAATCACTTGATTAACTCCCTAGTGGACCATGACTATTGGATAAGTTGGATCGGCGTGATATTTAGTACTTGAATTTGATAAGTGATTATTTGATAAGCCATGCTTTACTGGATCATGAATTACGATAAGTGAGATTAGAGTGATTCTTAGTATGTGATTGATCTTTTAGATACTTGATCTGATTAGTATTTGATTATGATAAGCGAGATTGAAATGATTCTTAATACGTGATCGACTTTCGAGAACTATTTTAATCTGATTAGTACAAGTTGGAATGTCGAGGACGACATTCTTTTAAGGAGGGGAGTTTGTGACGCCCCGAGGCAGAAGAAAAGGGAAAAATTTCTGGTGAATAGAGTTTTGTGGGAGAATCCGGCCAGAAGCCGTGCAAATTCCTTATATTTTTCTTAAAATTCCCTTTTCTTTGACAAATACCACTTTATAATGGCCATACTACTCAATCACCCCACAATAAGTGCCAATGAACCTAGAAAATAGGATTTTTCACTTCGGTTTCAAATTGAGCAAAATTAGGTTTTCTCGATTTTCTCGCCGGATGAATTTTCGGTATGGAGCAAGGATTAAATTTGGTGAATAAAAGTGACTTTTAAGTGAGAAATAATATGTGATTAGGAGAAATGAAATAAAGTTAGTGAATGGGAAGTAAAAACCCTAGTGCGGGTGTTTTTAAGGAAAACGGCGCGAACCGACGGGTCCCGCGCACTACCGTTTGAACGCACCACTGGACCACCACTTTCTTGCACCAGAAGCTTATTGATATTTGAGCCAAAATATCTTCTTATATTACAGCTAAGGGGACCGAAATTTGTGGCTTATAAGCAAGGGGAAGAAAGAGAAAAAATTAGTGGCTAAGAATTGTCCAAGTGTTAGCCAAATTGTGGTCTTAATTAACTCTAACCTTCTTACTTCTTATAAGACAAAAATCAGCTTCATTTCTCTTCATTTTCTGCCAAGGGAGCCGAGAGAGGGAGAGGGAAGAACAAGAGTGAGCTTTCTTCATTTCTTCTTGATTCAAGCTACAAAGTGAGGAATCCAAAGAACTAAACCGATTAATCTTGTCTTTGAGGGGTTAGATAGTGTTTGGTGGTGAAAGTTTGGCAAGGGAAAGCTTGGGGCTGCCCTTAGTGATCTCTAACCAAGGTAAGAGAGCTTATCTCTCCAAGTTTTAGTTTCAATCTTGTTCAATTAAGCTTGGTAACTTGATTTTACGGTGAAATCATGGATGATTAACATGTTTTAGTAGTTTTCCCCTTTCTTATTTGATGAACTAGGGCTTGGGGAAATTCTGCCCAAATTGTTGTAAGATGCTTATATGTTTCAATTGAGGTTTCATAAGGTGTTGTGGTAGTGATTAGACCAAGAAATTAAGGAAAGATTCACTAGAAACCGAAAATTTCAGAATCTGGAAAATTATTGCCAACTTTCTGTCCGAAATTTTAACTGTATGTTAGAGGCTGATTTGGCCTTGGGTCAAAGAAGGAAAGTTGTAGAGAATTGTATTTTATAGGTGCCTATAAAATTTCAGCTCAATCGGAGTAACGTAGGTCATGAAAAGTCCGAAATACCCCTACTGTTTCAATTGTTTCCCAGCAGTCCGTTTCTTCAGCTAAGTTCAGTTTATCGCATATTTTGACCAGGATCCATTCTGATTTAGCTCTGGGTCAAAACATGAAAGTTGTAGTGTTCTGAAGTAGCTTTAAAATGCCTCTAAGAACACCTGAATTGGACTTTTGTACACTGAGTTATGTCCATTACAGTGTTCTGCATTTAAACAGCCGACGAATTGGTTTCTGGTTTAGTAATTCGAGAATTTGACTAAGTTACATTAGGAACTGGACTATGTGACCTTCATGAATGTTGTAGCTCTGTGTCTTAGCTTCGAAACGGCATAGGTTTCGTTTTAATCCGATAAGAGTAGCCTCGGATATGTTATTTCCGCATTTGTACGTCAAATCTGTCTTGAACTAAATTGAATTTCTGCACTTGTACTTAATGCGATTCTTGTTATTATGATATTGTGAGCCTATGGAACGGCTCTTGACATAAATTGCTGATATGTATGATGTTGGGTTGTGTTTGAGAAAAACAATGAAGCCTAAAAGGCTGGAAAATTAGGTAAACACAAAGGGCATGCTGCCCGAATTTATACTCGAGGACTAGGAAACGAGACTTGTAACTTGTGTAAAGTTAAGTGATTATTACTTGAACTAGCAAGCACCTTTGCTACTTTGTTTATCGAGGGTTATACATTAGGACTTGGCCGAACTTGTACCCTTGAGAAAAAGACATAATGGCCAATGTAAACTTGTATTTCCTTGTACTTTCAACTCAAGTGTTATTTCCAAGTATCTATACTACAAAACCTTATGATTTGAAAAGCGAGCAAGTGTTTCACGAATGCCTTTCAAATGAATTTCAATTGGTTGATTTTTAATGAACGGAACGTTTAAGTTTCGAATCTTACTCGTGTTTCAAGTTCTCAAATTGGATTTTTATCGCAGAGCTGGACTTCAAACCTGGAGTATAGTTGAACGTGAATACTTGAAGCACTATATTTTGTGTGAGTGATCCCTCGACTGTCCCAAAGTTACTTTTGAACTAATTCTTGCATTTATTACTCCATTGCATATCATTTGGGGGTTCGGGTGTGTGCCATGACATAATTTGGCTCCAATGAGTTCCTGGAAAGTCTTGTGCTTAGAACCAATGTCTCCACTATTGTTTACACGTTCTTTGGAGCACGATGGCTCCTTACTTCTGTTTCATGGTTACATGATCTAAACGAGCATTGGATATTTAAGTACAACAACTTCACTGGCTCACATGAGCAATAAATGAACATTTGATTACTGCACCATGACATCATATTAATGCTTTATTGTGAAATATACTTGGCTGTTGATTTTACTGGTCACTCGCTGAGCTTCTAGCTCACCCCCTATTATCTTTTCCTCCCCACAGGGATCGAGGTAAAGGAAGACCTTGTATTTGGATCTTTGTGTGGCTGGATGGCGTACATCTTGTATAGTTTAGTTTTGGTTTTGGTTTATGTACTTTTGGGCTTGTATAAATATTTGGAATTGAATCGGATGTAAATCTACATTTTTCGCTTAGAACTAGTTTCCGCTTCGATTGTGATATGTAAATTTTGGAGAATATGATGTAAAAGTTGAGTTTTATCTTGTAATTCATTCGAGGACTGTAGGGAATGACTGAGTCCTGGCGAGAGCTGGGCAGGCGGCCCGTTGACCCCTCTGGTTCGCCTTAGGGGAAAATGGGGTCGTTACAATTGGTATCAGAGCTTAGGTTCCAGATCTCTGTAGCGTATTCTAGAGTTAAAGTTTAGGATGTTTGGCTGTGAGAATAATTTGAATATTATGTGAACGAGGAGCTATTGTATCCTAGTGGTACAAAGAAATTGATTGTTTGAGAATTCCTTATTTGGGACTTGTAGAAAAAAAAAATTTTGAGGAATTAGATGACTAGTGAAAGATTGGACGAATTTGAATTCTATTATGTTTGTAAGTGTGGAAGGAATTGAGGTGATTCCTAGTACTGGCCATGGCCATGGATAAAAGGTGAGATGTGATAGTCAAATTTTATGAGTAATGATTTTGAACCAAGATGAAAGTACCAAAGGAAAAAAAAATGCATTTTCGCCCCCTACTTTCTAAAGAAATTTTGTTTTGGGATTTTGAAGAAAAGCTAGGATGTACTAGTTTTATTTGTATGCAATGATTGGAAATAAGATATATATGCTTTAAGTATGTGTAATTTGCCGATTTTAGTAAAAATGTGAGTTTTACTTGAAGTTCAAATTTGAAAAGTTGTGAATACCTGATGAGCTTGTTGAATTTTGTATATGATGGGTTAATACCAGGATAACAATTTCTAAACTAAGTTTTCCCCTTGATTGTATACCGGCATATTCTCACACTTGAATTGGTCCATGCTTTATACGAAGAAAAATATATATATATCCTGAGTTTTCGAGAGAATGGCAAGCTTATGTTTACTAATGTGAATCCTGAACTTGATAAGATTTTGATTACTTTAAACACTCATCTTATGTTTTAAAATTCTTGACTTTCAAGAAGAGTGAGCCAATTTTAAATGTACGGATTGAGACAACTTTGAGATATAGAGTGGCTGTATTCAAGAGTACGAAGTTAGTGTGAATTGACTTGGGTTCCATTTGGCACGTTAGTTAGCAAGTGTATTCATTTCTTGGGTTTGAACTTGGAACTTGCGACTGTACTATAGAACCTAAGATTGGTTATTCTTGGAGATGATGGCATTTTGAACTTCGACATGGATAACCTTTGACTTCGGCTTGTGTTATGGATTTCTTGGATCTAATGTCGTGAAGGCATGTAATCTGATTGAAATGAGCAATAATTGGACCATGTGGAAGACCTAGGAAGGGTGGTCCACATCGTGAGACTTTTGTATCTAGCTTACCTATGCATTTATCTTTTATGGTACCTAAGTGTTTATATACAAATTCCGACATATTGGCCTTATTTTATGACTTTTAACTCAGGTTATAACTTTTGATATATGTAATAAATCATGACCTGATTTTAAATGTTTTTGCAACTAGTATACGTGTTAAGTTCTTTCATGCTTAGTTAATCCTTTTCCTGCACTTACATATTTTTATTAAGTATGGTAGCAGGGCTAGGAGTAAAGGGCTGTGACCGAGGGTTTAGCCAACTCCGTATTCATGGGAGAAATTGATGGACAGATTCATACAATTTAATAGGTCTCTAGTACTGAATATGAATCGAAAATAAACCCGAAGATCAGATCTACTAGTGTATAATGGATTAATCTAGTCGGAAACTTGGTGAAATTTTCTTGTGCGCAACATATGTTAGGGTTGGTTCTGTGCCAATATTACAACCTTAGGAAGTTTGAACCCCGAAAGTATTGTACTGGGTTGATAAGAGAACTCGAACTGCCTGAAACCGATTAGACTGAGCTTACTTGAGACTTGAACCTGTTTAGGCTAGTGTGCCTTACGTACCTTGATGGACCTAATTTGGCTGAATATATGGAATGTGAACTTGAATCTTGTGACTGCTTAAGAATGTGATTTGCTGGGCATAAGTTGGACGAGTGAGTTCTTAATTGTACTGGTGCTCCATGAACCTAAAGCATTTGACCCTGCTTTTGAACCTCTTTCTATTCGTGCTGCATGAACCTGAAATATTCCGTCCTGTTTTGAACCTATTTGTTTGAACTCTACTGTTACCCTACTCGTGAACTTACTCGTACTCATGTGGTTGTAGACCGGCTACTACTCTTCTGTAGCGGTTGAACTGAACCTCTCTAGTGGGGCATTGCCTGTTGTGTTGTCCAGCACCGCCATTCTTCTGGCGAGGCATGCCTGTTGTGTTGTCCATCACCACCAGAGATGGAATTATGAACTGAGGTTCTCTGGCGAAGTTTAGCCGATGTGCTAACTTGTTGTGTTGTCCAGCACCGCCAGGGACGAATACATGAACTGAGGTTCTCTGGCGAAGTTTAGCCGATGTGCTAACTTGTTGTGTTGTCCAGCACCGCCAGGGACAAATACTTGAACTGAGGCTTTTGGTGAAGCATAGCCGTTGTGCTAGCTTGTTGTGTTGTCCATCATCGCCAGGGCCAACTTACTGAACTGAAATTCTTTGGTGAAGCATAGCCGTTGTGCTAGCTTGTTGTGTTGTCCAGCACCACCAAGGATGAATATTTGATCTAAAGTTTCGCTATATCCTGCATTTCTTCCGAATATCTGGGACTTTACGTTCAACCTCAAGCTTTTTGCCTATTTTATCTAATCACTTGATTAACTCCCTAGTGGACCATGACTATTGGATAAGTTGGATCGGCGTGATATTTAGTACTTGAATTTGATAAGTGATTATTTGATAAGCCATGCTTTACTGGATCATGAATTACGATAAGTGAGATTAGAGTGATTCTTAGTATGTGATTGATCTTTTAGATACTTGATCTGATTAGTATTTGATTATGATAAGCGAGACTGAAATGATTCTTAATACGTGATCGACTTTCGAGAACTATTTTAATCTGATTAGTACAAGTTGGAATGTCGAGGACGACATTCTTTTAAGGAGGGGAGTTTGTGACGCCCCGAGGCAGAAGAAAAGGGAAAAATTTCTGGTGAATAGAGTTTTGTGGGAGAATCCGGCCAGAAGCCGTGCAAATTCCTTATATTTTTCTTAAAATTCCCTTTTCTTTGACAAATACCACTTTATAATGGCCATACTACTCAATCACCCCACAATAAGTGCCAATGAACCTAGAAAATAGGATTTTTCACTTCGGTTTCAAATTGAGCAAAATTAGGTTTTCTCGATTTTCTCGCCGGATGAATTTTCGGTATGGAGCAAGGATTAAATTTGGTGAATAAAAGTGACTTTTAAGTGAGAAATAATATGTGATTAGGAGAAATGAAATAAAGCTAGTGAATGGGAAGTAAAAACCCTAGTGCGGGTGTTTTTAAGGAAAACGGCGCGAACCGACGGGTTCCGCGCACTACCGTTTGAACGCACCACTGGACCACCACTTTCTTGCACCAGAAGCTTATTGATATTTGAGCCAAAATATCTTCTTATATTACAGCTAAGGGGACCGAAATTTGTGGCTTATAAGCAAGGGGAAGAAAGAGAAAAAATTAGTGGCTAAGAATTGTCCAAGTGTTAGCCAAATTGTGGTCTTAATTAACTCTAACCTTCTTACTTCTTATAAGACAAAAATCAGCTTCATTTCTCTTCATTTTCTGCCAAGGGAGCCGAGAGAGGGAGAGGGAAGAACAAGAGTGAGCTTTCTTCATTTCTTCTTGATTCAAGCTACAAAGTGAGGAATCCAAAGAACTAAACCGATTAATCTTGTCTTTGAGGGGTTAGATAGTGTTTGGTAGTGAAAGTTTGGCAAGGGAAAGCTTGGGGCTGCCCTTAGTGATCTCTAACCAAGGTAAGAGAGCTTATCTCTCCAAGTTTTAGTTTCAATCTTGTTCAATTAAGCTTGGTAACTTGATTTTACGGTGAAATCATGGATGATTAACATGTTTTAGTAGTTTTCCCCTTTCTTATTTGATGAACTAGGGCTTGGGGAAATTCTGCCCAAATTGTTGTAAGATTCTTATATGTTGCAATTGAGGTTTCATAAGGTGTTGTGGTAGTGATTAGACCAAGAAATTAAGGAAAGATTCACTAGAAACCGAAAATTTCAGAATCTGGAAAATTATTGCCAACTTTCTGTCCGAAATTTTAACTGTATGTTAGAGGCTGATTTGGCCTTGGGTCAAAGAAGGAAAGTTGTAGAGAATGGTATTTTATAGGTGCCTATAAAATTTCAGCTCAATCGGAGCAACGTAGGTCATGAAAAGTTCGAAATACCCCTACTGTTTCAATTGTTTCCCAGCAGTCCGTTTCTTCAGCTAAGTTCAGTTTATCGCATTTTTTGACCAGGATCCATTCTGATTTAGCTCTGGGTCAAAACATGAAAGTTGTAGTGTTCTGAAGTAGCTTTAAAATGCCTCTAAGAACACCTGAATTGGACTTTTGTACACTGAGTTATGTCAATTACAGTGTTCTGCATTTAAACAGCCGACGAATTGGTTTCTGGTTTAGTAATTCGAGAATTTGACTAAGTTACATTAGGAACTGGACTAAGTGACCTTCAAGAATGTTGTATCTCTGTGTCTTAGCTTCGAAACGGTATAGTTTTCGTTTTAATCCGATAAGCGTAGCCTCGGATATGTTATTTCCGCATTTGTACGTCAAATCTGTCTTGAACTAAATTGAATTTCTGCACTTGTACTTAATGCGATTCTTGTTATTATGATATTGTGAGCCTATGGAACGGCTCTTGACATAAATTGCTGATATGTATGATGTTGGGTTGTGTTTGAGAAAAACAATGAAGCCTAAAAGGCTGGAAAATTAGGTAAACACAAAGGGCATGCTGCCCGAATTTATACTCGAGGACTAGGAAACGAGACTTGTAACTTGTGTAAAGTTAAGTGATTATTACTTGAACTAGCAAGCACCTTTGCTACTTTGTTTATCGAGGGTTATACATTAGGACTTGGCCGAACTTGTACCCTTGAGGAAAAGACATAATGGCCAATGTAAACTTTGTAACGACCCCACCTCCCCCTAAGGCGAACCAAAGGGTTCGGCGGACCGCCTGCCCAGCTCTCGCCGGGACTCAGTCAGTCACTATAAGAAAAGGGCAATAAAATCCACAAAGCAAACGAAATAACAATAATTCCAAACTTAAACGTAAACTTATATACATAACCATCCCAAAAGCAATACAACGTATGTACAAAGGTTCTCTATTCTCCATACAACTAGCCCACCAAACATTGGGGCGAGAACCATAAAAAAAAAAGTCAAAAGTTCTAGACCGGCTAGTCTATAAGTAGCTTCCGTCCTTGCACGTCTTCCCCTGCTAAGGAAAATAAAAACTAAAGGAATGAGCTGGAAAGCTCAGTGAGGTTCCGCACACATAGGCAAGAAGAGAATCAATGCATTCAATACATATAAACAACAATTCAAGTTACAAGTACAAATAAAGCGATAAACATATTCATGAAAAGGATACGGGCTCACAAGGAGCCATTCGTTCATTCGTTCATTCATTCATTCTCCTTTCATTCCCTTATGTCTCCAATCATTTGAAAAATGCATTTTATATAAGTAAAACCCTCATTCATTCATTCGTTCATTCATTCATTCACCCCGTCCCTAGCTTTTGGCCAGGCTCCACCAACCTACAAGGTAATACTCGAGTATACCGAAACGTTCACCCAAGTCCCTAATCGCCCGACCGAGTCCGCTTCTGGCTCGAGACGACCGGTAACAAGGGGCAATGGCCAGTTCAGCCCAAAGGCTTACATTCATGCACAAATAACATTTCAATCGTTCAATCATTGAAACTTTCACAATCATTTAGGCCGAGTGCGATAAAGTACACACTTGCCTCAAAAACTCGTTTTAGCAATTATTGAAAGCATTTAACATTTATCAATCATTCATACAAGCCATACCATCATGAAACATAACAAACAAGGAACACTCACCTAATTACGCAAAATAACGTGCAAAATATTCTTCCAGATATTACCCTCGGTCACCGAGAAAACCTAAGATTTAACGAAAAGAATATTACAAGTCATATAGCAAAACAAGTAAGTGAAATCAAGGAATTCGGCTAAGTACGAGTAAAGCGAGTAAAACGGATAAAGGTGACTTTAAAGTGAAAGGAGTCCATTAGGGCCAGTGGATGAAATAACTAGGGTTGGTAAATTAAGTACAAAACTAACTCCAAAAAGGTTAATAAGTTTCCGACGGAAAATACCTAACTAGAACACTTTATAACCCAACTTGATAAATAAATTTGTTCACGTGGTTCAAAATCAACTCATTTTCAAAGAAATAGTATAGGCTAAATGTCTTCACTATAAAGCATGCGAAAGGAAGACAAAATACGTTAACTTCCACACTTAGAGCCTCGCTTAAAAATAATTCACTTGTATTCATAGGAAAGGCATAAAGAACATTTGGGGTTTCATGCTTTCGAATGGTAAAATGGTCACATTAGTTGCCTTGCGGAAATATACAAATGTAACTAGAACTTAGCCCTCGAATCCTTAGTTGAACGATCCAATGAAATTCTCAAGGAAATACACCCAAATTTGATACAAAATACATTTCCAAAACCATTTTAACTCATTCAATTTCCAAGAAAATAAATGGACGGCATAACAACAACCCAGAAAATGTAACTATAGCAAACCAGAAAATCAGGAAATGTAACTATATTAGCCCTAATAACAAAAACAGTTTTGGCCTCCTAATGCGGTAATGGCACAACTCTCACTACAATTATCGGTTGGGGATGTAAGACCCACCGTTTCGAAGCTAAGAAACCGGGCTACAACAATGTAGAAGACCACTCAATCCAGTTCTTAACACAACTAGGTCAAATATGCCAAATACTAACCCAGAATTCCCAAAACAGGTTTGCAAAACACAGAAAACTGTAATCGGTATATCTCAGTCCATACAAGTCCAAATGCCAAAATTCCAAAGGAATATGATAGCTAAGACATTCAGCTACATTTCATCAGAAGACACCAACTCCAAAATCCAAACCAATTCCGGTCAAAAAGGCCAATTACTATCGCAGTTTTCGCATTCTGATCAAAGCAGAACAGCTACAGTAAAAATGGCATAACTCACTCTACACTCATCCAAATGACCTGAAATTTTACAGGCACCTCAAACACATCAATACCTACAACTTTCATGTTTTGAGCAAAGTCCAATTCGGCCTCTAACCCAGTGATCTAAAACCGGACAGAATTGGGATTTTATGAACCCTAACTTTCCAATTTTCCATTCAAATCCAAAATTAATTGCATTTATCCACAATTCACACCCACTAGAACCATTATAGTCCATTTCCAATCATCCAAGATAGCTACAACAATCATTTCATATTAAACCAGAAAAATTCCCAATAAAATAAAAACTTCACCAAAACTCTTCAAATCAAGAAATAAATCATATATTTCATCACCCAAGGCACCTCTAAGCATATTATAAGCATCATTAGGTATAGGGGAGAGGTTGTAGCATCACTTACCAAGAAACAAGGGAAAGAGAGGTTGTGGACACCTTTGCTCTTCAAAACAACTTCACTACAACCCTTACTAGCACTAGAAGGTAGGATTTTATGGAGTGAAATAGATGGAAGCAAATGTTTTTGGTTGATTTGCACCAAGTAGAAGCTAGAACTTGAAGAGTTTCTCCTTCCTTCTTTGCTCAAGATGGCCGGCCAACAAGAGAAGAAAAATGGTGGTTTTTGTGCATTTTTTTTATATTTAATCCTTTGGTCAAAAAAGTCAAGAAAGTGAATAGTGTTTCTTAAAGTCCATCCAATGAGAAGGTGACACTTGTCACCTCCATTAATGCATTCTTATCATTCTTTTCTCTCTCACATCAATCACTTCACACACCCTACTTATCTCTTAACACCCGATAAATTTTTCACAGTATCTGAAACTTAACCTTATTGGCCGAATTTTTCCGAACTTATCGCACTAGTGGGTCCCACGTCCAATATATATTCTTAATTTTTCAAAAACTACCCAATGCTAGGAAAATCATATTAAAAACTATAATTACCCATAAAATCCACCAAGAAATTTTTCTAAGCCAGAAAACATGCAATTAAGGGAAAAACCCTAGGACAATATTAGGGAAATACGGGTTCTCACAATCTCCCCCCCTTAGGAAATTTCGTCCTCGAAATTTTTTTCTCACCTTCATTCGCACCCGGCGAGTCCTGTCGCGCCCCATTTTTTGATAAATAAATAAATGGTTTGAAAAAATGTATTTTGTGATTGGAAAATGAATCGTGATTTAAAAGAAAAATGGGTCTAAATGGGACTTTTGAAAATGCGACGATTTGACCCAAGAAAAATAGTTCAAAAAGGGTCTTTTATATGAAAAATGGAGTCGCCACTTGGTATAGAGTTAGGGTGTACCAAGTCACCCAAAAAGTGAATTTTTTTAAGGAAAAAAGTAAGAAACCCTTTTGAACGACTCCTAGTCCACGCAAACAAAGAAAAAGATTCGGGAGTCACATTTGACGAAGGGGAAGGCAAGGATAAAAATCCAAGGCACCCCTTCGACCTAGCCAAGGCTAGTTGCGTTGATTTAATCAAAGATTTTCTTATTTCAACCAAAGAATTTATTACATTTGGATGTGCTACATGAATGCAAAACCCTAGACCTAGGGGTATTGGGGGAAATTTCTCTTCAAAGGTTGAGTGGTGCCAATCACATTAATCGTGAAAGCCCAATAACGATCCTTTGAAGAAGTCACGAATAATGCGAGTGCGATGCAAATGAATGGAATGCATGTATGCAATGTGAGGATATGTGAAGTGAGAAAAATAATAAAAATAATAGGATGTAAGTGGAGGTGTGCAAATGTATTTACAAGTGTTTGTGTGCACGTGAAGGGATAAAAGGTGTACATGTGCAAATGGGAGAAAAAGTGAAAATGTGCAAGTGAAGGGATAAAAGGTGTACGTGTGCAAATGGGAGAAAAAGTGAAAGTGTAATGATAGAGTGGATTTAGAATGCATGAGCCTAGGGAATGCACGCATATTGGGTACGGGGAGACCTAAATCGTGACTCAATTTACCCTCTTGTAGAGGGAATACAAGCGTGCTAAGGCTTAGAAAAAGCCACACTAGTCTATATCCCATATTTAAGGGGACTCTCAAGCAAATGAACCCTATAACTAGCATGAAATGCAAAAATCCTAAAATGGAGGGGAAAGGGGGTTCGAGGGGCATGCAAAATGATAAAACTAAGAAAAATGCATGAAATGAAGTGAAACATGCAAATGATGTACTAACGAGGGAAAAACCCTAAGGGTCTAGCGTTGGACTAGCCCATTCTATGAATTCCGACTAGCGTTGGACTAGTGGAAACGATAAAAGAAGCCACAACTAGCGTTGGACTAGTGTGGTGACGTACATTCATCCATTCCATTCATCCACACTATGGAAAGCAAGTAGATATACCAAATACTCATAAACACGTAGCACGTAACATTTAGCAGGCTCGACTAGATGCAAGGACCTAATAAAGCGATTAAACACGTAGCAACGAAAGCAAGCAATGAACTTATTACATTTGCTAACTAAAACAAAAGGGGGAAAAGGGAAATTGGACAAGAAAGCTCGCCAAGCCCTATCTATTACAAGCCAAGAGGTGTACACATACCCCATAAAGAATAACTTAAATAAAATGCAAAAGTAAATGACATAAATAAAAGAAATTAAGGAAAGGCTAAGAAAGAAAAGTAGACATGTATTTCTCACGTAGCACGTTGGTTCACATAGGAGAGACACAAAAAGATAAAAGAAATTATACCTCCCTTGAAATGAAGCTCTAATGGAGTGAAATCAACTTATTTATCCTCCAAAATAAAAGAAATGGTCAAGGCACCAGTTTATTTGGCAAATAATCACAAAGGATAAAAAATAAACATGAATTTGAGTCAATTAAATCATGTCAACAACCCACATTTAAGAAGTCAAAAGAAGAAAGGACTTGATTGCAAAGATTGACAAAATTTTGGGGCCAAATTTAAAGAAAAAATAAAGTTCAAGGACTTATTTACAATTAAAGTAAGGACCCAATTGAAAGAGGTTGAAAATATCCAGGGCCATAGTACAATTAAAGAGAAATTCAGGGACTGATTTGCAAGTTCAATTATCAGATTTTTAATCAAACAAACTGTTGGGCCATTTTAATTATTTCTTGGCCCAAAACCACTTGGCCCAATCTGAAGTTCAAAACAAAAAAGAATGGGCCATTTTTATTTGTTTGGGTCAGACTCACTTGGCCCAACAGAAATCCAAGCAAAACAAATGGGCTAGTCTAATATTCTGATCCTAAGAATGATCCAATTAAATCACAAACCCAATTCTAAAATCCAACCAAAAGTGTTGGGCTCTATCTTCCTAAACCCACGTCAGAAACCCAACAAAATAAACTAAAACCACTTGCTTGAGCCCAAACAAAAAAATCCAAACCAAATCAAATTTTATTTTTATGAAAAGTCCAACAAGATAAAGCCCAACTAAAAATCGCTAACCTCTGATTATGCATTAAACCCCAAAATTAATCTATCCAAAGTCACATAAAATCGCATCAAAGAAGGAAACATTTAAAAGGACAAAAATTGGTTAAATTATCTAATTTTCTGGGCCAATGCAGAACAAAGGGCAACTTGAGGGGTTTAGATGTAACAAGAACAGGGACCCAATTGAATGAATTATAGCAGCTTGGGGGGCAAAATTCTGAAGTTCTGGAACTCTGGGGCGAAAACACAACACGAAACCAAAATGGAAGGATTGAAATCACAATTTTGACAAGTAATTGTCTTCTCCGCCGAGCTAACATCAATTAACATTCTGCAACCAGAAATCTGGTTTCAATTTCTAACCATTTCAACAAACAATGAGACTCTCAATGCTCCTTCTCATAACATCAATTCGAATTCAGCATAGAGGTATGAGACTAAAACAGGAAAACTACAACGAATCAACACAGCTTTCTTCCATAAAAAAAAAAAAATTAATCATCTTCAAGTAGAAGGTTCATTCGGGCATTTTAACTAACAGCAAATGGGCATGAAAAAACTCAACAGATTTCTGCTCAAATTACATTACAACCGGCCCCAAAATCATAAGAAAAACAAGGAATTCAGTCCAACACACACACAGAAAACATATGCGAACAAAAAATTACAGACCCTCAACAGAAAAAAAATCATGATGACAGACCCACGGCAGCCATGCTCTGAGAGCTTCCAGAACCCGTACTTGAAGGAAGACTGAAATGTAAAAGAGAAAGAAAAACTTACCTTGGCCTCTCACGGTGGTTTCTCCGATACAGATTGAGTGGTTTTGAGCAGCAGAGGTAGCGGTCGGAGCGCTAGGAAACGTCTGGTGGGCAGCAACCACCTGCCGCTGCCGCTAGACTAGGAGGTCGATGATGGCATGGTCGGTAGCAGCGGCAGCGGACGCGAACTGGTGTAGGATGCGGTAGAAGCCCTGGTTGCTTTGATGGCTATGGCAGCGGTGGGAGTTGAAATGACGTACAGCAGCGGCGACGGATGCGGATTGATTTCTTGATGACGCTGTAGCAGTAGCTGCAATTCTGGAGGAGGCGGGTGAAGGGTAGCAAAAGTGGATAGCGGTGGACTGATGATGAAGGTGGAGGTGGTGCCAGATAGAAGGCTCAGAGGCGAAGCTCGCCGTACCAGGATCAAGCTCCCTTGTTGCTCTTCAGATTTTGCTGTTCCTCTGGCTGCCTTCTCTATTTTTCTTTAGCTCCGTTATTTCTTCTCCTCTGTCCATCCAAAACCCAGCTTTCTCATTTTTCCTCCGCTGCTCCTTTTTAATCGTCCTCCATCACGCTCTCTCTATCCTCCCCTCTCTCTGTTTTTTCTTTTTGCTTTTGTTTTCTTTTTTCGAAGCTTTTCTCCTGCCGTTGCCTTCTTGTCGTAGCTAGTTTTTTCCTTTTTTTTTGTCTTGCTCCGCCCCCAAAGCCGAAGCCTCTTCCCAATTTCTCAAGCTCTCAGACCAACCCTCCAGACGTCATCCCTTCGGTGCACTTTTCTTTCTTTTCCTTTTTCCGGCCCTTGAGCTCCGAAACCTCTTTCCCGCTTTCCCCTGCGTTTTTTCTCTTCTCTTCTTTTTTTTTTTTAGCCCTTAGCCGACCTCCTTCTTTTTTCATCCGTTGCCTCCTTTCTTTTTTCAATTCTCAAAACCTCCCTTCTAAGCTAAACAAGTGTCCTCCTAAATGTTGTGTTGTCAATTAAACAAAAGGGACACTTGTCCCATGATTGTTTTGTACACTTGTTCAACATGCACACTTCCACCTATTTTTTGCCATTTTCATTCTTTTTCTTTCATTTTTCATTTTTCATCATTTTTCCTTTTTCCCAAGAAAACATTGAATTTAAATTAAAACATATATATATATATATACTTTTTTTTTGAATGTTTTTCTTTTCACTTCGAGAAATTCTATGCTAAAACTTAAAAATGATAAAACTATAAACTAAAAACTAAAAATCGAATAAAACTAACACGACAAAATAAAAAACTAAAAATAAATAGTAAATGAAATTACACCAAAAATTTGGTGTCTACAGTTTGCCCCTCTTTGTCTGAGTTTTGAAAAAACTTGAGACAAAGAAGTAGACACCAAATACTTACCTGTGTTATTCGGTGGCGAATGTTTGGAACGATTGCCGCTCTTGAAACGAGGACTGACCTCTCTATCAAAATGTTGAAATGGGATTGACCCAGACAGGAATTTAAACGGGATTGACCCGAACAGGAATTTAAAACGGGAATGACCCGAACAGGAATTTTAAACGGGACTGATCCTAACAGAATTTAAATGGGACTGACCCGAACAGGAATTTAAACGGGACTGACCCGAACAGAATTTAAACGGGACTGACCCGAACAGAACTTAAACGGGACTGACCCGAACAGAACTTAAACGGGACTGACCCGAACAGAGTTTAAACGGGATAGACCCGAACAGAATTTTAAATGGGATGAATTGAAGTGAGATGGAGTATTGGTGGGGTTGACCCATGTTTATTGGTGATGCAAATGATAGAAGCGAAATGAAGTGTTAATGGGACTGATCCACGTTCCAGTGGCTGTGAAAATGAAATGTTCACTGGTGGTACTGACCCACGTTCCAGTGGCTATGAAAATGAAAAGCTCACTGGCGGGACAAACCTCAGCTCCAGTGGCTATGAAAATGAAATGTTGGTATGTTTGAAAAAAACTGTATAAAACTTGCTTGGGAAATTATCCAAGATTTGTCCCGGTGTAATGAATTGGTCAACGGGATAGAACCCAGTTCTGCCGAGGTTGGCGGGATAAAACCCAGTTCCAACGTGATAAACGGTCAGCGGGATAGAACCCAGTTCTGCCGAGGTTAGCGGGATAAAACCCAGTTCCAACGTGATAAACGGTCAGCGGGATAGAACCCAGTTCTGCCGAGGTTGGCGGGATAAAACCCAGTTCCAACGAAAATAAAAGCGGTCAGTGGGATAAAACCCGAGCCTGCCGAGGTTGGCGGGATAAAACCCGTGCCCTAACGAAAATAAAAGCGGTCAGTGGGATAAAACCCAAGCCTGCCGAGGTCGGAGGGATAAAACCCGTGCCCAAACGAAAATAAAAGCGGTCAGTGGGATAAAACCCGAGCCTGCCGAGGTCGGAGGGATAAAACCCATGCCCAACGGAACATAAAAGCGGTCAGTGGGATAAAACCCAAGCCTGCCGAGGTCGGAGGGATAAAACCCATGCCCTAACGAAAATAAAAGCGGTCAGTGGGATAAAACCCAAGCCTGCCGAGGTCGGAGGGATAAAACCCATGCCCAACGGAACATAAAAGCGGTCAGTGGGATAAAACCCAAGCCTGCCGAGGTCGGAGGGATAAAACCCATGCCCAACGAAACATAAAAGCGGTCAGTGGGATAAAACCCAAGCCTGCCGAGGTCGGAGGGATAAAACCCATGCCCAACGGAACATAAAATCGGTCAGTGGGATAAAACCCGAGCCTGCCGAGGTCGGAGGGATAAAACCCATGCCCAACGAAACATAAAAGCGGTCAGTGGGATAAAATCCAAGCCTGCCGAGGTCGGAGGGATAAAACCCATGCCCAACGAAACATAAAAGCGGTCAGTGGGATAAAACCCAAGCCTGCCGAGGTCGGAGGGATAAAACCCATGCCCAACGGAACATAAAATCGGTCAGTGGGATAAAACCCGAGCCTGCCGAGGTCGGAGGGATAAAACCCATGCCCAACGAAACATAAAAGCGGTCAGTGGGATAAAACCCAAGCCTGCCGAGGTCGGAGGGATAAAACCCATGCCCAAACGAAAATAAAAGCGGTCAGTGGGATAAAACCCAAGCCTGCCGAGGTCGGAGGGATAAAACCCATGCCCTACGAAAAAATAAAAGCGGTCAGTGGGATAAAACCCGAGCCTGCCACCCAATTGGTCAAGAAATTGAATTTGATTTGTCAGGAAACAAGAAATTTGATTTTCCAAGAAACAAGAATTTGAACTTGATTTTTGATTTTTGAATTTTGAATTTTTCTGATTTTTCGAGAGAATCTTTTTCAAAATAATTTGCCCTCAGTGTAGGGCCTTTTTTCCCTTCTTTCTTTTCTTTCTTCGGCGTCTGCTTTCCACATCACCAGATGCTTCTTCGTCGATTTCAACTATGAATACCTGCACAGGGGCTTACCAAAATATGACATGCACTTGAATTTCATTAAAAGAAACAGCGTGATTGACTTGACAAATGCATTATTTGATTCTTGGACGAAATCCTCAAATGAACTATAAAAATTTTGCCCCAGTGTGGGCTTGTTTTCACGAAATCTCATAACAAAAATTTGCCCCAGTGTGGGCACAATTTGCGAAATCTTGTAAATGAAAATTTGCCCCATTATGGGCCTATTTTGCAAAATCCCTCAAATGAAAATTTGCCCCAGCGTGGGCTTATTTAATTGCAAAAAAAATTGTTTGGATGACACTCCCTTTATTTGAACAATGTAAGAAACTGTGTTTCCTAACAGAAAATTTGATGATGAATCTTTCGAAATAATTCCAAATTACAAAAGATTTCTTTCCCACTTTAGCATAAATGCTTAGGGTAATGGATTACCACTTCTCATCTTTCAGGACCAATCAAGTGGGTGTTATTTTTGATTTTGAGGTGGCTAAGGAAAATGAGAAATCAGGATTTGTCTTGTTTTTTGTGCCCCCAATCGTATGTAATCCATTCAATATCACATCTTAGTGAAAGCAAATAGTTTGTCATCCCTATTTCTTAAGAAAATTTAGTCAACATATAAGCTTTAAACTTGTAACGTATGGACAGAAGTGATAGCTAAACATGTGGGAAAGGGTTATACCCTTATGATCACAAATGATTTGATGAATTTCTTATGAGCATGATCCTCCCTTTGGATTGTCATGAAGGAATAAGTCAACGATGGACTTTGTTAGCTTGTAATGTGGCTTGAAAACGATAGCTAAAGAATAAAACTTTCAAGGACATAGCTCCGAAGATCGCATTTTTCCAAAATTGCCCCTATTTTGAACTCGAAAATTCTGAACTTTGTTTGGATTTTCTCATCATTCCCCAGGGACTTCAGCGTCGAATTTTCGGCATTTTCTTTTCTTGCTTTTCTTTCGCTTCTTTTCTTTTCCCTCGAGCTGATGGGTTTTCACATGGTGAGTAGAGTCAGCCCCCATACTCAAGCAATTCAGAAATACAGCTAAAATTTTCCGGCATCAGAAATTTTCTTGACAGGGCCATTGCAAAGAACAGAAGTCAGGACTTTTCAGCTTTTGTAATGGGGTCTGGTGGGGTGCTTAGAAAAGTTAAGGCTTGAAAGCGGATTTCAAAAGTGGTTTGAATAATCTGAGATCGCATTGCTGCGCCAACCCTATTTTAGGGACTAAATCAGAATTTGCCCCAGTTTATGCTCAATTGAGGCTTTTTCTCTTTCATTTTGTTTTTCCCTCGGCCTTTTGCCATTCCTTTGAAATTTTCAAAAATTTGCCCCAGTTTATTTTGAACTAAGGTTCTCTTTTCTTTTGCTTTTGTTGTTGCCTTAGCACTTTTCACCTCTTGGGACTTTTCTTTTCCTTTTCCAACTCAAAGTTACCCCAGTGTGGGGTTTGCGATTCTCAGGGGTTGCCAAATGAAGTATTTTATTCTGAAGGCTCAAAAGGGATAACGAGGGATAGAATGTTTGATTGGGAAAGAAGATGGCCTGACTTTTATTCTGTTCCTTACAATAACTCTGAAAGGAAACTTTCATTAATGCGAAATTTCTTGCATGTATCCGAATTAACTGACTGAGGGAGACCCTTGATCATTCATATTTGTGAAACATAGGCGGTCCGTGCGGACAAAACTCTTCCTTTTCTTCTTTTTCTTCTTTTTTTTCAAAATTGGAACCCAAATGGAATCAAATTTCCCCAATTTGCGGTTCCCTCCTTATTCTAGCATTTTTGCTTTTCCCTTTTTCTTTTTCAAAATTCCCCAATCTCCTTCCCCAATGTGGGGTGCGATCATATGTGCGCTCGAAAAGAACTGCCAAATTTTGGCTCAAACGGGGACACAAGGGATGAATGGTGTTTAGATTGAAGAAATGATGGCCAAAGCATCATTCTTACACTTCATGACAATCAACGTAACACAATACTCATTGAAAATCCACTCCCCTTTTTGATATTTGAAAATTTTCCAATATAGGGTAGTGATCATTAGGGTTTTTATTTGAAACGAAATTATTCTTTCAAAGGCTCAAATGGAAGAGCAAATGATAAAATATGTATAGGTAGAGAAACGAATGCTCAAAGTATCATTCCAAATTTTCAAAACAAACAAGAATAATACACATTTTTGCTTTCACTTAGATGTGAATTGAATCGGTTACACAATGGATATTTTCAAGCAAAGATGGCCCCAATTTGCAATTTATCAATCAATGTGACTGATTTTATTCTGGGGTTAAGTGAAGGAGAAAATGAATCTCATAGGGCCTTTTGAGTGACCTCTTTTAATTCTGAGCACTCTTATTGTGAATTTTCAGGCAGGAGGTTGAAAAAAAATCCCAATTTAGTCTTTTTTCTTAAAATTCATCATGAAATCTCCAATGAATAAGAATGAAATGTACATAAATATACACAAAACAATGATTGTCCAAAAATTTTATTGCTGAAAAAGTTTGAAACAAAATTTCTCATTCAATTACGATACAAATGAGAAGAGAGAAACTTGTAAAGAGCTGCACATATACATTTTTTGTCTTTTTTGGGAACAAGAATGTATTAACAAATCCAATATACAGAATCTTCTTTGAAAAACAATTATGAAATCTCTTAGAAGCTCTTAGTCTAGAACTTTCAGATGGATCTTTCACGTTTCCATTGTAGGATCTGCCCAAGAATCAAATAATACTTGTAATTTTCACACTTTATTAGATCAGAAATGTTATCAAATGTAGAAAAATATTTTTGCCTTATTGAAACATTTTTTATGAATGCAGGGGAGGGGGAAAAACAAAAGAAAAATAACCCGAGTTAGTAAACAAGACTGCAAAATCGGTATGCATGTCCTATGGGGGAACCCTTTTTGTGTGCCAAGGGTAGGCCTAGCATGAAAATGCAATCCGCTAGAGTAGGCACTATACCATACCTGATGGATCCAATCAGCTTATGGAGTGAAAAATAATTTGAAAAATTTGGCCGCATTGGAATGAGAAGAGACGTCTGTCAAAATGAGGAGCTCATCCGAAGGGATTGATCACTTTTGATCGATACAAGAATTTGCAAAAACACACGGGTTTGACCTTGACGAACTTCCTATCGAAGAGATTGAAATTCGTTGACAAATTTTCTCAGTGAAGCACGGGTCAAAACTCCAATTGATCAAATGGCTGGACGCAATGGATGTTTTTCTCAAAATTGACTAGGTTTTCCATTTTGAAATTCGACATCAAAATCCTAATTGGTCAAATGAAATTGACAATTTATTAAAAATCGATCGGATTACCCTAAAAAGGGAAACAGGTCAAATGAATTGAAAGAAATTTAATTTATCCAAAATTAATCAGATCACCCTAAAAAGGGTAAATTGATCAAATAGATTGAACGAAACTTGGTTTATTCAAAATCGGCTCGGTTGCCCTAAAATGGGTAAATTGGCCAAATGAATGAAATTGAATTAGTGATTTATTCAAAAATCGGCCGAACGACCCTAAAAAAGGGTAAATTGATCAAATGAATTGATGATTTATTCAAAATTGACCAGGTGACCCTAAAAAGGGTAAATTGGTCAAATGACCCTAAAAATGGTAAATTAGTCAAATAACCCTAAAAAGGGTAAATTGGTCAAATGACCCTAAAAAGGGTAAATTGGTCAAATGAATTGACGATTTATTCAAAATTGACCGAATGACCCTAAAAAGGATAAATTTGTCAAATGAATTGACGATTTATTCAAAATCGACTAGGTGACCCCAAAAAGGGTAAATTGGTCAAATGATGGTTTATTCAAAATTGATTATGAATTGACAAAATGGATCGATTGAATCAGCCGGCCATTGGTGGTTTCAGAAAATTAGTCTATGAGCCTTCTAAAATCACGATTTGGCCTCAATTTATTCATCGTCTCAACAAGAGGAATCATTTGTAAATTTCTTCAAATTAATGTCCTTTTACGCAAGGAATTTTTACCAACTTTGATAAAATGGCCAAAAAGTTATTATTAGACGTTCATATTCCAAAAATTACTCTATGAAAATGATTGGATCCTACCTTACCTTGTGCACTACCCCTTTGGATGGTACAAAATGTAAACGTGCAAGTCTCGTTGGATTAAGTATCCGAAACACAAGGTGGCTTATCCCCTAACACGGGATCGCCTAAATGGCATTCCCTTTCTAGGGTTTAATGCATGATGCCAGTTATTAAAGCGATAAAATGTGCAATTCGAAATGAAACGTGACCTAAGGAACCCTTTATTTGCCAGGGTAGGCCTAAAATGCTATGCAATTACCAAAATCTATGAATGCAATATACCAAAATCTTTAAACGTGCAATAACCTATCTACGAGGGTAGGTTCTAAAAGAAGGTCATGCCAGACCTCTTATTTGATAGGGTTTGTGAATGCAATGGGGACATAAAACCAAGAAAAGTTAGTTCAGCCAGGTAAATACACATAACACATTGTAGCAACGAAATCAATACAAAGAAATAAAGCAATAAAAGGGAGAAAGGGGTTGGACCCCTCCCCTCGTGAATAGTGTGCCTAGCTCAGGATAAGGCCGAATCTACCCTAGGCAATTCTAATATGGATGCATGAGGCTGGGGTTCGCTAATGCATCTAGACTTGATAAGCTCAGGTCCCCGAGCCTTCAGACTTAGAAACCAAGGGTCATCAATCCCAAGGTTCTTTGTCGGTGGCTCGAGCGATTCCCCAAACACCGCTACGCACACATCGTGTCGCGGCTACGTGTTTGAGTGAATCTATCAAAATCCTCAACCTTCGACTAAAAGCTAAAAAGGCTATCAACCCATAGCTTAAAGCGGAAGATTGAGTGACCCATTGGATCATGCTACACACACATCGTGTCGTGATCACACGTCCAAGTGGATCGCCTAAGATCCTAGTAGGGTGGAGTGGCGTGACAAGCCACTAAAGAAAAATAAAAGGGATAAAAGAAGTAAAGTGTATGCTCGTATGCTAGTGCTCGTTTGGAGGGGAAGGGTCAAGAACCAACGCGAGGCTCTAGGGTGACCCATACCTCCCAAAATGCAATGCAAGCGCGAGATAACAAGTAAACATTCATTCAAACATACATTCATGAGTCGAGGGATTAGCTGGACACGCGTGAAATGCAAAATCCTAAAAAAGAAAAAAATGCAACCCTAAAACACCCAAATGTGATATATGAAAAGGTTAAAAGAAGAAAAAGGTTGATTAAATCAAATTTGCTCGGACTCTCGAAAGTCCCCAGTGGAGTCGCCAACTGTCGCGCCCCATTTTTTGATAAATAAATAAATGGTTTGAAAAAATGTATTTTGTGATTGGAAAATGAATCGTGATTTAAAAGAAAAATGGGTCTAAATGGGACTTTTGAAAATGCGACGATTTGACCCAAGAAAAATAGTTCAAAAAGGGTCTTTTATATGAAAAATGGAGTCGCCACTTGGTATAGAGTTAGGGTGTACCAAGTCACCCAAAAAGTGAATTTTTTAAGGAAAAAAGTAAGAAACCCTTTTGAACGACTCCTAGTCCACGCAAACAAAGAAAAAGATTCGGGAGTCACATTTGACGAAGGGGAAGGCAAGGATAAAAATCCAAGGCACCCCTTCGACCTAGCCAAGGCTAGTTGCGTTGATTTAATCAAAGATTTTCTTATTTCAACCAAAGAATTTATTACATTTGGATGTGCTACATGAATGCAAAACCCTAGACCTAGGGGTATTGGGGGAAATTTCTCTTCAAAGGTTGAGTGGTGCCAATCACATTAATCGTGAAAGCCCAATAACGATCCTTTGAAGAAGTCACGAATAATGCGAGTGCGATGCAAATGAATGGAATGCATGTATGCAATGTGAGGATATGTGAAGTGAGAAAAATAATAAAAATAATAGGATGTAAGTGGAGGTGTGCAAATGTATTTACAAGTGTTTGTGTGCACGTGAAGGGATAAAAGGTGTACATGTGCAAATGGGAGAAAAAGTGAAAGTGTGCAAGTGAAGGGATAAAAGGTGTACGTGTGCAAATGGGAGAAAAAGTGAAAGTGTAATGATAGAGTGGATTTAGAATGCATGAGCCTAGGGAATGCACGCATATTGGGTACGGGGAGACCTAAATCGTGACTCAATTTACCCTCTTGTAGAGGGAATACAAGCGTGCTAAGGCTTAGAAAAAGCCACACTCGTCTATATCCCATATTTAAGGGGACTCTCAAGCAAATGAACCCTATAACTAGCATGAAATGCAAAAATCCTAAAATGGAGGGGAAAGGGGGTTCGAGGGGCATGCAAAATGATAAAACTAAGAAAAATGCATGAAATGAAGTGAAACATGCAAATGATGTACTAACGAGGGGAAAAACCCTAAGGGTCTAGCGTTGGACTAGCCCATTCTATGAATTCCGACTAGCGTTGGACTAGTGGAAACGATAAAAGAAGCCACAACTAGCGTTGGACTAGTGTGGTGACGTACATTCATCCATTCCATTCATCCACACTATGGAAAGCAAGTAGATATACCAAATACTCATAAACACGTAGCACGTAACATTTAGCAGGCTCGACTAGATGCAAGGACCTAATAAAGCGATTAAACACGTAGCAACGAAAGCAAGCAATGAACTTATTACATTTGCTAACTAAAACAAAAGGGGGAAAAGGGAAATTGGACAAGAAAGCTCGCCAAGCCCTATCTATTACAAGCCAAGAGGTGTACACATACCCCATAAAGAATAACTTAAATAAAATGCAAAAGTAAATGACATAAATAAAAGAAATTAAGGAAAGGCTAAGAAAGAAAAGTAGACATGTATTTCTCACGTAGCACGTTGGTTCACATAGGAGAGACACAAAAAGATAAAAGAAATTATACCTCCCTTGAAATGAAGCTCTAATGGAGTGAAATCAACTTATTTATCCTCCAAAATAAAAGAAATGGTCAAGGCACCAGTTTATTTGGCAAATAATCACAAAGGATAAAAATAAACATGAATTTGAGTCAATTAAATCATGTCAACAACCCACATTTAAGAAGTCAAAAGAAGAAAGGACTTGATTGCAAAGATTGACAAAATTTTGGGGCCAAATTTAAAGAAAAAATAAAGTTCAAGGACTTATTTACAATTAAAGTAAGGACCCAATTGAAAGAGGTTGAAAATATCCAGGGCCATAGTACAATTAAAGAGAAATTCAGGGACTGATTTGCAAGTTCAATTATCAGATTTTTAATCAAACAAACTGTTGGGCCATTTTAATTATTTCTTGGCCCAAAACCACTTGGCCCAATCTGAAGTTCAAAACAAAAAAGAATGGGCCATTTTTATTTGTTTGGGTCAGACTCACTTGGCCCAACAGAAATCCAAGCAAAACAAATGGGCTAGTCTAATATTCTGATCCTAAGAATGATCCAATTAAATCACAAACCCAATTCTAAAATCCAACCAAAAGTGTTGGGCTCTATCTTCCTAAACCCACGTCAGAAACCCAACAAAATAAACTAAAACCACTTGCTTGAGCCCAAACAAAAAAATCCAAACCAAATCAAATTTTATTTTTATGAAAAGTCCAACAAGATAAAGCCCAACTAAAAATCGCTAACCTCTGATTATGCATTAAACCCCAAAATTAATCTATCCAAAGTCACATAAAATCGCATCAAAGAAGGAAACATTTAAAAGGACAAAAATTGGTTAAATTATCTAATTTTCTGGGCCAATGCAGAACAAAGGGCAACTTGAGGGGTTTAGATGTAACAAGAACAGGGACCCAATTGAATGAATTATAGCAGCTTGGGGGGCAAAATTCTGAAGTTCTGGAACTCTGGGGCGAAAACACAACACGAAACCAAAATGGAAGGATTGAAATCACAATTTTGACAAGTAATTGTCTTCTCCGCCGAGCTAACATCAATTAACATTCTGCAACCAGAAATCTGGTTTCAATTTCTAACCATTTCAACAAACAATGAGACTCTCAATGCTCCTTCTCATAACATCAATTCGAATTCAGCATAGAGGTATGAGACTAAAACAGGAAAACTACAACGAATCAACACAGCTTTCTTCCATAAAAAAAAAAAAATTAATCATCTTCAAGTAGAAGGTTCATTCGGGCATTTTAACTAACAGCAAATGGGCATGAAAAAACTCAACAGATTTCTGCTCAAATTACATTACAACCGGCCCCAAAATCATAAGAAAAACAAGGAATTCAGTCCAACACACACACAGAAAACATATGCGAACAAAAAATTACAGACCCTCAACAGAAAAAAAATCATGATGACAGACCCACGGCAGCCATGCTCTGAGAGCTTCCAGAACCCGTACTTGAAGGAAGACTGAAATGTAAAAGAGAAAGAAAAACTTACCTTGGCCTCTCACGGTGGTTTCTCCGATACAGATTGAGTGGTTTTGAGCAGCAGAGGTAGCGGTCGGAGCGCTAGGAAACGTCTGGTGGGCAGCAACCACCTGCCGCTGCCGCTAGACTAGGAGGTCGATGATGGCATGGTCGGTAGCAGCGGCAGCGGACGCGAACTGGTGTAGGATGCGGTAGAAGCCCCGGTTGCTTTGATGGCTATGGCAGCGGTGGGAGTTGAAATGACGTACAGCAGCGGCGACGGATGCGGATTGATTTCTTGATGACGCTGTAGCAGTAGCTGCAATTCTGGAGGAGGCGGGTGAAGGGTAGCAAAAGTGGATAGCGGTGGACTGATGATGAAGGTGGAGGTGGTGCCAGATAGAAGGCTCAGAGGCGAAGCTCGCCGTACCAGGATCAAGCTCCCTTGTTGCTCTTCAGATTTTGCTGTTCCTCTGGCTGCCTTCTCTATTTTTCTTTAGCTCCGTTATTTCTTCTCCTCTGTCCATCCAAAACCCAGCTTTCTCATTTTTCCTCCGCTGCTCCTTTTTAATCGTCCTCCATCACGCTCTCTCTATCCTCCCCTCTCTCTGTTTTTTCTTTTTGCTTTTGTTTTCTTTTTTCGAAGCTTTTCTCCTGCCGTTGCCTTCTTGTCGTAGCTAGTTTTTTCCTTTTTTTTGTCTTGCTCCGCCCCCAAAGCCGAAGCCTCTTCCCAATTTCTCAAGCTCTCAGACCAACCCTCCAGACGTCATCCCTTCGCTGCACTTTTCTTTCTTTTCCTTTTTCCGGCCCTTGAGCTCCGAAACCTCTTTCCCGCTTTCCCCTGCGTTTTTTCTCTTCTCTTCTTTTTTTTTTTTAGCCCTTAGCCGACCTCCTTCTTTTTTCATCCGTTGCCTCCTTTCTTTTTTCAATTCTCAAAACCTCCCTTCTAAGCTAAACAAGTGTCCTCCTAAATGTTGTGTTGTCAATTAAACAAAAGGGACACTTGTCCCATGATTGTTTTGTACACTTGTTCAACATGCACACTTCCACCTATTTTTTGCCATTTTCATTCTTTTTCTTTCATTTTTCATTTTTCATCATTTTTCCTTTTTCCCAAGAAAACATTGAATTTAAATTAAAACATATATATATATATATATATATATATTTTTTTGAATGCTTTTCTTTTCACTTCGAGAAATTCTATGCTAAAACTTAAAAATAATAAAACTATAAACTAAAAACTAAAAATCGAATAAAACTAACACGACAAAATAAAAAACTAAAAATAAATAGTAAATGAAATTACACCAAAAATTTGGTGTCTACAAGTCCGGAACTGGTCGGTTATCTAACGCATATGCTTTGGCCGGTACACTTGTTCGGTTTCCTCTTTCTTTTACCGGTTTCGATTTAGTTCCATCCAGTGACTGAGTACTACCCTCACGTGGATGTCTTCTCGGACAATTGCTCACTTGATGTTCACTGCTTCCACAGATCAAACATTTCCGCCCTTTTCGCCAACAAGCATCCTCGGTGTGATTTGCCTTTCCACAGTAACCGCAAATCAAGTGAGAGGTCATCTTTTGACTATCTTGAGAAATCTCCTTAGATCCGATGTGACTTCCTTTAGTAGACCTCTCATCTATCGCCCCTATTGTCCATGGCGGATAGGATAACTGGCTCATCTTTTGCACTTTAGAAGGCGTCATCGTTTCAATAAACTCTTCCAATCCACTGCCCGATGCACCCCTTTTTCGAGTTTGGGAGGCCTTTACTTGTGCCTTGGCACTCTCGATTCGTTGAGCCTTCTCAAGGGCCTCCGTAAAAGTATTCACTTGCGCCGCTGCCAACGCCTCTTGGATGTCCAAATTCAGTCCCTGTATAAACCGTCTTACTCTTCGTCGTTCAGTGGCTACCAGTTCAGAAGCAAACTTGGATAACCTAGTAAATTTTGTCTCATATTCGGCCACACTTAATGTTCCCTGGCGTAGCCCAATAAACTCCTCCTCCCTCCTTTCTTGAACTAAAGGTGGAAGATACTTTTCATTAAATTCTCTGGTAAAGTTCGCCCAGGTCCAAATAGTCTGCTCTCTTTCCCATTTTGCTCGAATTACATTCCACCATGCTCGGGCCGGTCCCTCAAATTGAAATACTGCAAAGTTCACTTGCCTTTGTTCGGTGTAGTTTAAGGCTGTGAATATATTCACCATGGCCTCTACCCATTGCTCAGCAATATCCGGATCAGGCCCTCCAAGGAATTTCGGAGGATTAAACTTCTGAAACCTCTCTAGAGCCCGATCTTCGCCTATTTCAGGGTTCTGGGTTTGATTCACAGGCATTTGGCCTTGTTGGTCCACCAACCTTGTCAAAATGGTTGCCATCTGTTGAATTGCCGTCGCCATTTGGTCCCCGGCCTCAACTCTAGGTTCTTGTTCTTGTTCAGCGGACGTTTCTCTTTCTGCTCTAGGTTCTGGGGTCCGTTTAGTTCCACGACCTCGACCACGTCTCGGACTACGTCTCCCGTCCATATTTTTCCTTGCCTCTTTTTTTCCAACAGTAGTTTAATGAATAAATGCAATAAGATGACTCAAAAGTAACCAAAATTGAGGCACCAAATACACAAGTAAACATATATGCACATGCTCCACATTTCAAGAAAATAGATGATCAATTACACAAGTACACATCAAGTCAGGAAAAATATTCATGTGCACAATTACAGCAATGGACGTCATATAATAAGAATACACGGGCGAATCAAACAAGGTGGTGATGTGTCGTCCCCGTCTCAGCTAAGGTAACCCCGTCCAGTCCCTCACGTCATTTTCTAATCAATCCAGATATCCGCCGACCTCTTATATTCATTCTAGTCGGACCAAGCCTGTTCATGGTCCCAACATATAAAGCTCATATACTTAACATCATCTCCACTCTGGAGTACTCGGGTACGAGAATCCGAGATAAGATAATTCACCTCTCGAGCTGGCCAGTCCCAAGAGTAAACCATCTACAATCGGAATTCCTACCAGACGTACCTATCTATGGTCCTCAGATACCATAAGAGAATTTAAAGCCTATAACATTCACCATTCATAGCTTATGCTCAAACGAGCACTTAGTCCATTATACCTATTCAACACTCAGTCCAGACTCACTCCGCGCAGAGACCACGCGAAGCAGGCTCTGATACCAACTGTAACGACCCCACCTCCCCCTAAGGCGAACCAAAGGGTTCGGCGGACCGCCTGCCCAGCTCTCGCCGGGACTCAGTCAGTCACTATAAGAAAAGGGCAATAAAACCCACAAAGCAAACGAAATAACAATAATTCCAAACTTAAACGTAAACTTATATACATAACCATCCCAAAAGCAATACAACGTATGTACAAAGGTTCTCTATTCTCCATACAACTAGCCCACCAAACATTGGGGCGAGAACCATAAAAAAAAAGTCAAAAGTTCTAGACCGGCTAGTCTATAAGTAGCTTCCGTCCTTGCACGTCTTCCCCTGCTAAGGAAAACAAAAACTAAAGGAATGGGCTGGAAAGCTCAGTGAGGTTCCGCACACATAGGCAAGAAGAGAATCAATGCATTCAATACATATAAACAACAATTCAAGTTACAAGTACAAATAAAGCGATAAACATATTCATGAAAAGGATACGGGCTCACAAGGAGCCATTCGTTCATTCGTTCATTCATTCATTCTCCTTTCATTCCCTTATGTCTCCAATCATTTGAAAAATGCATTTTATATAAGTAAAACCCTCATTCATTCATTCGTTCATTCATTCATTCACCCCGTCCCTGGCTTTTGGCCAGGCTCCACCAACCTACAAGGTAATACTCGAGTATACCGAAACGTTCACCCAAGTCCCTAATCGCCCGACCGAGTCCGCTTCTGGCTCGAGACGACCGGTAACAAGGGGCAATGGCCAGTTCAGCCCAAAGGCTTACATTCATGCACAAATAACATTTCAATCGTTCAATCATTGAAACTTTCACAATCATTTAGGCCGAGTGCGATAAAGTACACACTTGCCTCAAAAACTCGTTTTAGCAATTATTGAAAGCATTTAACATTTATCAATCATTCATACAAGCCATACCATCATGAAACATAACAAACAAGGAACACTCACCTAATTACGCAAAATAACGTGCAAAATATTCTTCCAGATATTACCCTCGGTCACCGAGAAAACCTAAGATTTAACGAAAAGAATATTACAAGTCATATAGCAAAACAAGTAAGTGAAATCAAGGAATTCGGCTAAGTACGAGTAAAGCGAGTAAAACGGATAAAGGTGACTTTAAAGTGAAAGGAGTCCATTAGGGCCAGTGGATGAAATAACTAGGGTTGGTAAATTAAGTACAAAACTAACTCCAAAAAGGTTAATAAGTTTCCGACGGAAAATACCTAACTAGAACACTTTATAACCCAACTTGATAAATAAATTTGTTCACGTGGTTCAAAATCAACTCATTTTCAAAGAAATAGTATAGGCTAAATGTCTTCACTATAAAGCATGCGAAAGGAAGACAAAATACGTTAACTTCCACACTTAGAGCCTCGCTTAAAAATAATTCACTTGTATTCATAGGAAAGGCATAAAGAACATTTGGGGTTTCATGCTTTCGAATGGTAAAATGGTCACATTAGTTGCCTTGCGGAAATATACAAATGTAACTAGAACTTAGCCCTCGAATCCTTAGTTGAACGATCCAATGAAATTCTCAAGGAAATACACCCAAATTTGATACAAAATACATTTCCAAAACCATTTTAACTCATTCAATTTCCAAGAAAATAAATGGACGGCATAACAACAACCCAGAAAATGTAACTATAGCAAACCAGAAAATCAGGAAATGTAACTATATTAGCCCTAATAACAAAAACAGTTTTGGCCTCCTAATGCGGTAATGGCACAACTCTCACTAAAATTATCGGTTGGGGATGTAAGACCCACCGTTTCGAAGCTAAGAAACCGGGCTACAACAATGTAGAAGACCACTCAATCCAGTTCTTAACACAACTAGGTCAAATATGCCAAATACTAACCCAGAATTCCCAAAACAGGTTTGCAAAACACAGAAAACTGTAATCGGTATATCTCAGTCCATACAAGTCCAAATGCCAAAATTCCAAAGGAATATGATAGCTAAGACATTCAGCTACATTTCATCAGAAGACACCAACTCCAAAATCCAAACCAATTCCAGTCAAAAAGGCCAATTACTATCGCAGTTTTCGCATTCTGATCAAAGCAGAACAGCTACAGTAAAAACGGCATAACTCACTCTACACTCATCCAAATGACCTGAAATTTTACAGGCACCTCAAACACATCAATACCTACAACTTTCATGTTTTGAGCAAAGTCCAATTCGGCCTCAAACCCAGTGATCTAAAACCGGACAGAATTGGGATTTTATGAACCCTAACTTTCCAATTTTCCATTCAAATCCAAAATTAATTGCATTTATCCACAATTCACACCCACTAGAACCATTATAGTCCATTTCCAATCATCCAAGATAGCTACAACAATCATTTCATATTAAACCAGAAAAATTCCCAATAAAATAAAAACTTCACCAAAACTCTTCAAATCAAGAAATAAATCATATATTTCATCACCCAAGGCACCTCTAAGCATATTATAAGCATCATTAGGTATAGGGGAGAGGTTGTAGCATCACTTACCAAGAAACAAGGGAAAGAGAGGTTGTGGACACCTTTGCTCTTCAAAACAACTTCACTACAACCCTTACTAGCACTAGAAGGTAGGATTTTATGGAGTGAAATAGATGGAAGCAAATGTTTTTGGTTGATTTGCACCAAGTAGAAGTTAGAACTTGAAGAGTTTCTCCTTCCTTCTTTGCTCAAGATGGCCGGCCAACAAGAGAAGAAAAATGGTGGTTTTTGTGCATTTTTTTGATATTTAATCCTTTGGTCAAAAAAGTCAAGAAAGTGAATAGTGTTTCTTAAAGTCCATCCAATGAGAAGGTGACACTTGTCACCTCCATTAATGCATTCTTATCATTCTTTTCTCTCTCACATCAATCACTTCACACACCCTACTTATCTCTTAACACCCGATAAATTTTTCACAGTATCTGAAACTTAACCTTATTGGCCGAATTTTTCCGAACTTATCGCACTAGTGGGTCCCACGTCCAATATATATTCTTAATTTTTCAAAAACTACCCAATGCTAGGAAAATCATATTAAAAACTATAATTACCCATAAAATCCACCAAGAAATTTTTCTAAGCCAGAAAACATGCAATTAAGGGAAAAACCCTAGGACAATATTAGGGAAATACGGGTTCTCACAAACTTGTATTTCCTTGTACTTTCAACTCAAGTGTTATTTCCAAGTATCTATACTACAAAACCTTATGATTTGAAAAGCGAGCAAGTGTTTCACGAATGCCTTTCAAATGAATTTCAATTGGTTGATTTTTAATGAACGGAACGTTTAAGTTTCGAATCTTACTCGTGTTTCAAGTTCTCAAATTGGATTTTTATCGCAGAGCTGGACTTCAAACCTGGAGTATAGTTGAACGTGAATACTTGAAGCACTATATTTTGTGTGAGTGATCCCTCGACTGTCCCAAAGTTACTTTTGAACTAATTCTTGCATTTATTACTCCATTGCATATCATTTGGGGGTTCGGGTGTGTGCCATGACATAATTTGGCTCCAATGAGTTCCTGAAAAGTCTTGTGCTTAGAACCAATGTCTCCACTATTGTTTACACGTTCTTTGGAGCACGATGGCTCCTTACTTCTGTTTCATGGTTACATGATCTAAACGAGCATTGGATATTTAAGTACAAGAACTTCACTGGCTCACATGAGCAATAAATGAACATTTGATTACTGCATCATGACATCATATTAATGCTTTATTGTGAAATATACTTGGCTGTTGATTTTACTGGTCACTCGCTGAGCTTCTAGCTCACCCCCTATTATCTTTTCCTCCCCACAGGGATCGAGGTAAAGGAAGACCTTGTATTTGGATCTTTGTGTGGCTGGATGGCGTACATCTTGTATAGTTTAGTTTTGGTTTTGGTTTATGTACTTTTGGGCTTGTATAAATATTTGGAATTGAATCGGATGTAAATCTACATTTTTCGCTTAGAACTAGTTTCCGCTTCGATTGTGATATGTAAATTTTGGAGAATATGATGTAAAAGTTGAGTTTTATCTTGTAATTCATTCGAGGACTGTAGGGAATGACTGAGTCCTGGCGAGAGCTGGGCAGGCGGCCCGTTGACCCCTCTGGTTCGCCTTAGGGGAAAATGGGGTCGTTACAAAGGGTGCAGTGGATATGGGCCCTAATAAGGGAGGCTTAACCCCCCGATGGGTTGGGCCTCACGTGGGCTTTCCTTCCTAGACAACTCACTCTAGCAAATAATAATGAGTAAATTAGCAATCCTACCTTTGGCGATTCTACGTGCAATATGCACTTAGCCAATTATTCAATCTAATCAACTAATGTGGAAATAACTAACTATGATGCTAAAATGGAAATTAGGGTTTGGCAAAAAAAACCCTAATCCTCAGGTGTAGCTTCAATGCTCATTATCGGACCGCGACCACCTTCACTTGAGTGTATGAATCCTTCAAAGGACTTGTGTATGGCCTGAATAAATACATTGAGTTGCTCACGAAGTTTCTTTGCGCGAGCCCTAGTAATGGGTCCACTTGGGACGTGCACATGATCCTCAGCTCCTTGATTACGGGAGCCATTGTTGGCCTGCCCACGTACCATGATGCTATCATTCCCCTCCTCTTGAGAAGGATTTGCCCTCAAATCAAATGCATCATCTGCATCAAAAGGAGCTAAGTCAGAAATATTAAATGTAGCACTAACTCCATACTCACCAGGAAGGTCAAGTTTATAGGCGTTGTCATTGATGCGCTCCAACACTGGAAAAGGTCCATCACCCCGTGGTTGTAATTTGTTCCTCCTTTGAACAGGAAATCGTTCTTTGCGCATGTGCAACCATACCCAATCGCCAGGCTCAAAAATCAACTTTTGGCGACCTTTGTTAGCTTGCTTGACATATTGAGCAATTCTCCTCTCAATGTTAGCCCTGACTTTCTCATGCAGTTGCTTAACAAACTCTGCACGTTTCTTATCATCTAAATGTGCGCGCTCATTACTAGGTAATGACACTAGATCAAGTGGTGTTAGCGGATTAAAACCATAAACACATTCAAATGGAGAGAAACCAGTAGTAGAATGGATAGCCCTATTATAAGCAAACTCAACATGAGGTAAACACTCTTCCCGAGATTTCAAGTTCTTTTTTGTGATGGCACGCAACAAGGTACCTAATGTACGATTTACCACCTCGGTTTGACCATCAGTTTGGGGGTGGCTAGCAGTAGAGAATAGCAATTTGGTGCCTAACTTAGACCAGAGTGTCTTCCAAAAATAGCTTAGGAATTTAACATCTCTATCAGATACAATGGTCCTAGGAATGCCATGCAATCTCACAATCTCTTTAAAGAACAAATTAGCAATATGAGATGCATCATCCGTTTTATGACAAGCAATGAAGTGTGCCATTTTAGAGAATCTATCAACAACCACATAAATAGAGTCATGGCCATACTTGGATCTAGGCAAACCAAGTATAAAATCCATAGAAATGTCAACCCATGGTGCACTAGAAATAGGTAACGGGGTGTAAAGGCCATACGGGTGTACCTTGGATTTAGCTTTCCTACAAGCTAAGGATCGCTCCACCACCCGTACAACATCTCTCCTCATGTGCGGCCAATAGAAGTGCTCCTGTAGCATGGCAAGAGTCTTATCAACCCCAAAATGTCCCATAAGGCCACCCGAATGGGATTCTTGTACCAAAAGTTCGCGGATGGATCCATGGGGGATGCAAAGCCGATTGGCATAAAACAAGTAACCATCAGAAATGAAGAATTTACCTTGCCCAGTGTGTTTGCAAGAAAGGTAAAGTTCACCGAAATCACTATCTTGTGCATAGATGTCTTTAATCAGCTCAAACCCTAACAACTTAGCATCTAAGGAAGTGAGTAGGGAGTACCTTCGTGAGAGTGCATCCGCAACCACATTAGACTTACCAGCCTTGTATTTAATCACGTATGGAAAGGACTCCACGAATGCGATCCACCTTGCATGCTTTTTGCTCAAGGTGTGCTGGGCCTTAAGGTATTTAAGGGACTCATGATCAGTGTGTATCACGAATTCCTTAGGCCTTAAGTAGTGCTGCCAAACTTGTAGTGCTCGAATGAGGGCGTATAACTCTTTATCATAAGTTGAGTAATTCAGTGCAGCCCCATTGAGTTTCTCACTAAAGTAGGCAATAGGTCTTCCTCCTTGGTTCAACACAGCTCCAACACCAATACCTGAAGCATCACAATCAATTTCAAATGTTTTAGAAAAGTCAGGTAAAGCAAGTACAGGTGCATGTGTGAGTTTGTGCTTTAAAGCGCGAAAGGCTTGTTCTTGAGAATCTCTCCAATGGAAGTTCTTATTCTTCTTGATCAATTCGGTCAAGGGTCCAGCAATGGTGCTAAAGTCCCTCACGAATCTCCTATAGAAACCCGCAAGTCCATGGAATCTCCGAACATCACCCACCGATCTTGGTGTTAGCCACTCTTGGATAGCTTTCACCTTTTGGTCATCCACCTTCATTCCCTGCGCACTTATAACAAACCCTAGAAACACAAGCTCATTAGTGCAAAAATTGCACTTCTTGAGATTGGCATAGAGCTTCTCTCGTCGAAATACATCCATAACAGCCCTAATATGCTCTAGGTGTTCATCATAAGATTTGGTATAAATTAGGATATCGTCAAAGTAAACTACCACGAATTTCCCTAAGAATGGACGCAAAACATGGTTCATTAACCTCATGAAGGTGCTAGGTGCATTAGTTAGCCCAAAAGGCATCACTAACCATTCATACAATCCATACTTAGTTTTGAAGGCAGTTTTCCATTCGTCCCCCACCTTTATCCTAATTTGATGGTACCCACTTTTGAGATCAATTTTGGTAAAGAACACAGCCCCATGTAACTCATCAAGCATGTCATCTAAGCGAGGTATAGGGTGGCGATACTTTACCGTGATGGCATTTACGGTTCTACAATCAGTGCACATTCTCCACGTACCATCTTTCTTGGGCACCAAAATGACTGGGACAGCGCACGGGCTTAAGCTCTCACGTGCCCATCCTTTGCCAAGCAAGTCATCCACTTGCCTTTGCAGCTCCTTAGTTTCCTCCGGGTTGCTCTTGTAAGCTGGGCGATTTGGCAGCGACGCTCCAGGGACGAAGTCTATTTGGTGCTCAATGCCTCTAAGCGGTGGTAATCCACTTGGTACGTCATCAGGAAAGATATCAGCATATTCCTGCAAAAGAGACTTAACCTCAAGCGGTAAGTTAGTATCAAGGTCATGCACATTCTGAGCTATTTCTTTACTAACAAGCATAAGAAGCGGTTGCTCATCCCTCATTAACTTCCGCACTTTCTTGGCTTTTATCAGGAGCATTTGTTTTCCCTCGGGTTTTACCTCACTTGTCGAGCTATCTAAAGCCTTTTTCCTCTCTTTTTTTGCCTCGACTTTCTCATTTTCTTTCTTTTTTGCACTATACTTCTCAAACTCCTGTTGCAATTTCAATTGGTCCTCATGCACTTGTTTTGGAGAAAAGGGAGCTAGGGTGACTTTCTTACTATTATACAAGAAACTATACTTGTTAGTCACACTATCAAAAGTTACCTGCCTGTCAAACTGCCATGGCCTACCTAGTATAATGTGACTAGCTTGCATAGGAACTACATCACATAATACTTCATCAGTATATTTATGAATTTGAAAGGATATAAGAACCTGTTTGGTTACTCGAACCTCCCCAGAATTGTTGAGCCATTGGAGTTTGTAGGGTCGCGGGTGATTCCTCGTAGGCAGCTTCAAGTTGTCCACCATGAGTGAACTAGCCACATTTGTACAGCTCCCACTATCAATAATCACACTACAAAGTGCTTGGTTGACGAAGCACCTAGTGTAGAAAATGTTCTCCCGTTGAAGCTCGTCCTCCTTAACACGTGCCGTCAATGCTCTCCTTGCAACCAAGGCGGTCCCAAAGTGACCCTCGGGTGCACTAAACTCCTCTTCATTTGGTGACTCACCATCACTACCTCCTTCAAGGGGTGGCATGCCTTCGTACTCGGCTTCGTCCTCACTCACGATCTCGCCATTTTGCATCATAATCATAGTCCTTTGATTGGGACATTGACTAGCAATATGGCCTCTACCTTGACATTTGAAGCATCGAGTATCACGAGCCCTAGTTTGTGCCCTAGGCTCCTCAAATTTTGGAGTAGAAGAGGGCGGCTTACTAAAACTAGGATTGCCCACCTTACTTCCCTCGAATCTCGGCTTTGGGGTATGAGCATTTGGTGAAGGCCGAGAATCATTCCTTGGTTGGAATGGGCGGTTGGTGAGTAGGTGGTATTGCCGAAATTCGATCGAGTGGTACCCCTCCTCGTGAGCCTTTGCTCGACCTTAATAGCCTTGTCTACAAGCTCATGCAACTCCATATAATGTTGAAGTTCCACTCGTTCAGCAATATCGGGTCGTAACCCGCTCAAGAATCTCGCCATGGTGGCTTCAGGATCCTCCTGTACATCTGCTCTAAGCATTAGGATCTCCATCTCCTTGTGGTACTCATCCACACTCCGGTTGCCTTGAATTAAGGTTTGTAATCGGTGGTACAAATCCCTAGTGTAATGTCCAGGTACAAAGCGGGTGCGCATCATGGCTCGAAGCTCGGGCCATGGAACGAGCTCAGGTAGACCATTTCTCCTTCTAGACTTCTTGATTTGGTCCCACCAAACCACAACGTACTCAGTAAATTCCATGGTGGCCAATTGCACCTTTTGCACCTCGGTGTAGTTTTGGCAAGAAAAGACCATTTCAATCTTGGATAACCATTCGAGAAAGGCCTCGGGATCGGACCGTCCTTTGAACTCAGGGATTTGCATCTTGATTCCCTTGAATACATCGGTAGGTCCAGTCTGGTTCCTTTGCCGTGGTCAAACTCGAGGTTCCTCATCGTCTTCATCATTATTGGAACCATCGGACGACTCCACGTCTCTTCGCCTTCGTGTGGACTTAGAAGTTTTTGGTGTTCCAGACGCTCGGAGTTGCAGCAACTCATCTTGAATGGGTTCTAGCATGCGTTGGAAACACCTCTCCATTTGCTCCATCATCTGTTCAAAGTCCATGGGACGGGATACTCCTTCGTTACTACTAGACATGAAGTCTCAAGTGTGCCTGCAAGGGTTAGTAGCAAAGAAAGGGAAAAAGGAGAAAGAAACGTTTGTCTCTCCTTTTTTTGTTTTTTTGTTTTATTGTTTTTTTTCCTCACTTCACTCCCTAAGTGTATACTCTCACACTCGTGTTTGGTCACTCAGATCACTCTAATGAGCTCACCAAAATTTTCTCACAGCCCCTTGCAAACCCTGAAGAAAGTAGAATTCCTCAAGTGCTCAAGTGTAGCTCAAAAAATCAAGTTCACGCTAGAATTTGAGGTTCCTAAGAGTAGAGATTTGCTTGGAAAACAAAATTAGGACACTAAGAATGGAGTGGTAGAATATATTCAAGACTAAAAACTGGAAAAGAAATTGACACAAAAGCTGAAAAAAATTAAGAACGAGACTAAAAACTCTAACCGACAAGGAAAGTGGTCCTTTTGCTTTGCTGGAATTTTTTTTTTTTTTGGGGCCATTTGCTAAAATATAGCAGGTGATATAGCTAAAAGATAGGCAGGAGTTTAGGCACTATGCAGCTATAAAATAGGGAACAAGATGCTGCTAAAAGTTAGCCTATCAGTTTTGGAAGTCTTTGGCTTTTAGAAATCTTTCGGGTTTTGGAGACTAGGAAGCTGCCTTTTCCTTTTCTTTCTTGGTGTTTCCCGATTCCCCTTACTGGATTGCGGAACAAGATGGGCAGTTTATTTTGTTCCTTTCAAGATCAAATTGGCTACTGCAACAACTTTTTTTTTTTTATGCAGTCAAAAGATGCACTATGGGTTCGGCTCAAACACACGAATTTCCAGGTTTGGTTGCAGCTTTGGCGCGGCCTGTTTTTGGTGATTTTAATGTTTGGCAGGACGTGATTCTTGGTTCCCAACAATTAGAGCTCAAAGTTCATGTATGTTTCAATGTCACGCCCAAGAAAATTTCAAGAATTCAAGATCAAACCACAATTTCCAGCAAATAACTTCAAGAATATCAAGGCTAATTTCCAGATTTCAAGAATATCCGAATCCCTTCAAGATCTTCGTGAAACCAGCAAATTTGACGCAAGAATTTCAAGAACAAGGTACCAATACTTTCCTAGATGATAAGCAACTGAAGAAAAAATGACATGAACAGATTTGGAAACAACTAAAACTCAACAAGGAAGAACAAACAGATTTTTGGAAACTACCAAAACTCAGCACGAAAGAATGAACAGATTTCTTCTTCTTCTCTTTTTGGTTTTTTTTTAAACCCAAACGATGTAACTAACAAACAAATAGCCTACGAATAACACAAATAATTCCCAGAATTTCCAGAAATTAGAAACGGCACAAGAAAGACACAAAAACACTGACAGGCAGAATTTTTTTGCAAAGAATAAGACTAGCGACTTATTTTTTTTTTTCTAACGAGATAGATACAAAAGACACGAAAAGACACAAAAACACTGACAGGCAGAATTTTTTTGCAAAGAATAAGACTAGCGACTTATTTTTTTTTTTCTAACGAGATAGATACAAAAGACACGAAAAGAGGGATAAAAAAATGATGTTACCAACAAGCTAGCTCTGATGCCAGCTGATACGAATCTCGTTGGTGAGAAGATTCGCGACCCAAGATCACTTGTTGGATTTGACTTCGAACGCAAGGAACGGTAGTAGCGGAAACCCTACGACCCCTCTAATCCCCGTGACTACGAACTTGTTGATATTATCTCAACCCGTAATCAAACGAATTAGCGAACCTCAGGCAAGTGTAGGAGGCGCCACAATTCAAGTGTGGTTCTTGAATTGATAAGCCAAACAAGAACACAAGAGTTAAACTCTAAGTTGTTCAAGGGTTGCTCGAAAGCTATGGAGAAAATTCTCTCAAGTATTTTTATGATAAAAGTGTCTACCCTTTATTGATGTAATATGGTGCCTTATATAGGCTACAATTGAAAACCCTAATCTAGTAAGAAAATGGACTAAGGGTGCAGTGGATATGGGCCCTAATAAGGGAGGCTTAACCCCCCGATGGGTTGGGCCTCACGTGGGCTTTCCTTCCTAGACAGCCTACTCTAGCAAATAATAATGAGTAAATTAGCAATCCTACCTTTGGCGATTCTACGTGCAATATGCACTTAGCCAATTTTTCAATCTAATCAACTAATGTGGAAATAACTAACTATGATGCTAAAATGGAAATTAGGGTTTGGCAAAAAAAACCCTAATCCTCAGGTGTAGCTTCAATGCTCATTATCGGACCGCGACCACCTTCACTTGAGTGTATGAATCCTTCAAAGGACTTGTGTATGGCCTGAATAAGTACATTGAGTTGCTCACGAAGTTTCTTTGCGCGCGCCCTAGTAATGGGTCCACTTGGGACGTGCACATGATTCTCAGCTCCTCGATTACTCGAGCCATTGTTGGCCTGCCCACGTACCATGATGCTATCAAACGAGCTCAAGAGTCAAGAGAGGAAAGGGAAACAACAGCTGTACAAGAGCAAGAGCCGAGGGTTGAAGCCGGGGACCATATGGTGACGGCAATTCAACAAATGACAAACATTTTAGCAAGGTTGGTGGACCAACAAGGTCAAATACCTGTGAATCAACCTCCGAACGCTGAAATAGGAAAAGATCGGGCTCTTGAGAGGTTTCAGAAGTTTGCTCCTCCGAAATTCCTTGGAGGGTCTGATCCGGATGTAGCCGAACAATGGCTGGAGGCCATGATCAACATCTTTGCAGTTTTGAACTATACCGAACAAAGGCAAGTGAACTTTGCGGTATTTCAATTTGAAGGACTGGCCCGAGCATGGTGGAACGTGATTAAGGTAAATTGGGACAAACTGTATGGACATGGGCTAACTTCGTAAGGGAATTTAATGAAAAGTATCTCCCACCTTTAGTCCAAGAAAAGAGGGAGGATGAGTTTATTGGACTACGCCAGGGAACCCAAAGTGTGGTCGAATATGAAACAAAATTCACCAAACTATCCAAGTTTGCTTCCGAATTAGTGGCCACGGAATCGAGAAGGGTAAGACGATTTATACAGGGATTGAATCTAGAAATTCAAGAAGCACTAGCGGCGGTTCAAGTGAATACGTTTACGGAGGCTTTTGAGAAAGCCCAATGAATTGAGAATGCAAAAGCACAGATAAAAGTCTCCCAAAATCGAAAAAGGGGTACACCTGGTAGTGTGACTGAGGAACCAAGTGAATCGATAGTCCCTTCTAAAGTGCAGAAAGTGAACTTTTTGTCCCACCCACCATGGACAATAGGGGCGTTAGATGAACAATCTACAAAAGGAAGTCAAGTAGGCCATGGGGAGATTTTTCAAAAAAGCCAACAAGTGGCTTCTTCCTTGACTTGTGGCTACTGTGGAAAGGCCAATCACATATATAGATGAGTGTTCCCTGTTTGTTATATTTTTCCTGACTTCATGACTTGTTGTTATTGTTCGATAATGTGTTAAGTGCTCTTAATGATTTTCAAACGAGTTTTCTAGGCGAGTGTGTACTTTATCGCACTCGACCTAAATGAATGTGAAATTTTCAATGATTTAATGATTGAAACGTTACTTGTGCATAAATGTAAGCCTTTTGGCTGAACTGGGCCCTACCCTTCGTTACTGATCGACTCGAGCCAGAAGCGGACTCGGTCGGGCGATTTAGTGACCTTGGGTTACTGTTTGGTATACTCGAGTATTACCTTGTAGGTTGGTGGATCCTGGCCAACGTCCAGGAGGGGGTGAATGAAATGAAACGAACGAACGAACGAGAGTTTTACTTACAAAAATGCATTTTCAAACAATTGGAGGAACAAGGGGAAATGTCAGGAGAACGAATGAACGAACGAAAGCATGACTCCCTGTGAGCCGGTATCCTTTTAATGAATGTGTTATTATCACTTTCCATTGTAAATGTTTCTTGAATTATTGATACTCTATGTTTAATGTATTGGATTGATTGTTTGGTTATATGTTCGGAACTTCACTGAACTTTTAGCTCATCCCTTTAGTTTTATTTTCCTTAACAGGGAAGGCGAGCCAGGACGGGAGTTTTGGATAGACTAGCCTAGACTAGTTTCTTGGTTTTCTTTTGTAATGGTTGTCACCCTAGTGCTTGGCACGGGTTAGATGTATGAAGATTTGAGAACTTTTGTATATTCGATGTTTGTATTCTAATGTACATAAGTTTTGCATTAAGTTTTGGATTGTCGTTATATTTATTCCTGTGTTTTATTTCAATTTTAATTGAGAACTGAAGTGAACGACTGAGTCCCGGCGAGAGTTGGGCAGGTGGTTCGCCGAACCCTCTGGTTCGCCTTAGGGGGAGGTGGGGCTGTCACAAAAACTGAAAACAAAAACAAAAACTTTTTTGGGACAAAGGGTAGGGATTTAGTTGATGAGGTGCTAAACAAAATCAAAGTAAATCATGATGAATAAGAAATCTGAGGGCGTAGGAACTCAAAGGATGTAGGCAGTGGGCAATGAAATGATTGAAAGAATCAATCTTGAGAAAGGAGAGTCAAGCAAATTGAGTAAATTGAAGCAATTAAATCTTGTTTCTTTTGTTATGTTAATAGCTTAATCATGTTCGGTAGGGGTTTGTCCTTTTTCAAATAGTATGTATTATATTGCTATAGTAAGATTGAGTCAAATGTTGTTGGGAAATGTTTTTTTTTGTCTTTTTTTGTGGAAAGGGGTTCATGTGGCCCCTGACCCTTAAATCTAATTTGTGATGTTGTTTTCATATTTTTGAAAAGGTAGATAATAATGTGCAGAACCAAGTGTTTGTAATTTAACAAATTACTGTTTCAAATTATTTTCATTTGCTTGAAAATAAAATAGGTAATGACTCGATATGTTTAATCTAGATATCTAGTTATCCACTATGGTGGGGATACGTTGAAGAACCAAAACAAAAATATTTTGGGGGGGGGGGAGGTGTACCATGGAGCTTTTTGAGGGGGTTTTGGCCACGAAAATGAACATAGCTTTTGTGAGAGCTTTGGTCTTTTACTTGGGTGTCATAAAGATGTTAAATTCCTACTTGAGATGGGGACTTAGACAAATAGACATTGAAGAGGATGTCATAAACACGGTTGGTATTGGCAAACCAAGTGGGAAAGTTGAACTTTACATTATCCATGACTTTCATATTAGATCCATGGATCCTAGTTCAAATTGCTCAAATGTTGAAAGTGAAGCTCCCACCTCCTCCTAAGGCGAACCAAAGGGTCGGCGGACCGCCTGCCCAACTCTCGCCAGGACTACGGATCAAATCATTCATAACCTTACCAAATGGTCCAAGGAACTTTGGGAAAACAAATCATCGGAAAGCGTAAAGGACAGCGACCACGTCAAAATCCGACCAAATGTTTTGGAATTTCTTGTTCAAGGTTCGTACTCGCTCGATTTCCCCAATGGATATAAGAAAGTTCATATAACTATAGAAGCGTACAATCTCATACGAATACGCTTGAAACCCTTGATTAAACACTTATATACATATATACATCAGAGTCTTCAACAAGTTAACTTGAAATACAAGCCATAATAACCATACGTGTACAAAATTACAATTAGGGTTTCGGTTATAGAGGAGCATGATCAAAAGAATGTCTACACTAACTCGACTCTTTCTTAAAAAATCATAGCTCTCAAAATATTGAACCCTGTAAGAAAAATAAAGATAATGGGAACGGGGTGAGCTTATGCTCAATGAGTTACCACAATTACAAGTAGTCAAGAATCATAGCATTTCACTCTCAAGGCACATATGCACAACATAAAAGGAAATGAACAAACACCTCAATAGAAAGGATACAGGTGGCTCTCAGGAGCCAAAATTCCCATTGCAGTACTTGATCCCAACTCGTTGACGCTCCCCATCAACGTTCGAAGACACAAACATGATCGTAGACCCCACTTGAGATCAAATTTCGTCCACCGAACATACTCCTTGCCAGGCCCGAACACCACATACAGAACAGAGGTGGTAGTACTCGAGTATATCGAAAATCTAGAGTTTCCAATACCCAAAAATTTCTCAGAAACAAACTACCTTGACTCGTTATCTAATCGACCAGGCCCTTGCCGGCTCGACTCGAGTAACTAGCCATAGGATTTGACCTCAGAGATCACAGAAGGGTCGTTGGATACAAGCCTCCAAATGACGTTAGAACAGACACAGATTTGTGCTCACAGGTCACAGAAAGGTCGTTAGATACAAGCCTCCAAACGACGTCAGAACAGACACGGATAACAGATTCAAATTCACATAGTAAACGATCACACAGACAAGAGAACGAGTATGATAAAGTACACCCTCATCTCATTCAGAATAAACAGAGTTCATAGTCATTCAAGTCACATATTTCAAGTACAAAGCAACCAGTTAAGCAATAAATCAGGGGAGTGGTACACTTACCAGTTCAAGCAAAGATAACTCCAAAAGTTGTCTCCCAAAGGATGGCTTTGATCACCGTCACGTCCTACAACAACGAAGGTAAAACAATTATGATTCCCCTATCCACAAACCCAGGAACGGAATGCACAAATGAGACTCGACTACAAGTTGTGTGCCTAGTCAAGTTAACTACTAGAGCAAAGAAATAACAATGTGGAGTTGGAGTACAAAGGTAGCAATTGGTCTTAAAAACATGAATAACCCTAAAACTTTTCGCTCAAGTCGCGAGTACATCCAACTAGTCCTCTAGTGAAAATTTGGGCAGCACGGAAACATGAATAACCCTAAAACTTTTCTAACGTATGCATGCATGGAAAAATTCTGAGTTTTGCATTTTGACCCTCCAAGTTTTCCCTTATGCCACTATGACCCAACCAATTGAATAATGTCCTCAATTTGGTCCTTGGCAGCGTTAATTTTTCCAATTGCGTTGCTTGCTTTGCTTCAATTAACTACCATGCTTTATCAATTGCACTTAAGTCATAACTTTAGGGGCTTTACGATCAAGTGAGCTTTGTTTTGCACATTTCTTTAATTTTTCTTAATAAATTGGTACCTTGACCATTTCTTTTATTTTGGAGGATAAATAAGTGATTTCACTCCATTTAAGGCATCAACTCAAGGGAGGTATAACTTCCTTTATCTTTTTTGTCTCTCCACTATGTGATCCAACGTGCTAAGTGAGAATTGCATGCCTACTTTACTTGCTTTCCTTGCTTTTTCCTTAATTCATTTCATTTACTTTTGCTTTTATTAAGTCATTTTTTTATTTATGAGGTATGTGTACACCTCTTGGCTTGTAATAGATAGGGCTTGGAGAGCACTTGATGAAGACCTATTGAAGACGTGTGCCTAACTAGCAAATGTAATAGGTTCATTAGCTTAATTGCTTATTTTTGTTGCTATGTGTTAATTTGCTTTATTAGGCTTTTGCATCTAGTCGAGCATGCTAAGTGTTATGTGCTATGTGTTTATGAGTGTTTGGCATGTCTACTTGCTTTCTATAGCCGTGGATGAACGTGATGGATGAATGTACGTCACCACACTAGTCCAACGCTAGTTGTGACTCATTCATAGAAAGGGCTAGTCCAACGCTCGACCCAATAGGCCATCCCCCTTTCGTTAGTGCATACTTGTATGTTCACTACATTTCATGCATTTTTCTTAGTTTTATCATTTGGCATGCTTCTCCAATCTTTTTCCCCTCATTTTAGGCTTTTTGCACCTCATGCTAGTTATAGGGTACATTTGCTTGAAGAGTCCCCTTTCGATAAAGGAAACGAGCGAGTGTGGCTACAAAATAGCCTTAGCACGCTAGTTCTCCCTTCTAATCAAAGGGAAAATTAAAGTCACAAAGTTAGGACTCCCCGCTCCCGTCTTGATGCATTCCTATAGAATTCATGCATTTTACTCATTCGCTATTACATACACTCCTACTTTATATTCTAACCCTTTTTCCACATTCTCACTTCACACTACTTTAATTTTGCACGTTTTCACTCAACTACTTACACTTTATAATATCACTCGCACACATGCACTTTATGTTATTTTCACATTGTCATTTTTACTCACCTTACTTTGTAAATCCATTTGCACATTTCCACTTACCCACTATTATTTTTATTACTTTTTCATTACACACAAACTCACATTTTCACATGGCATGCATTCATTCCACTCATTTTTACGTCATTTAGGATTGTACGTGACCTCTCCAAAGGATCATTATTGGGCTTCACAATTAATGTGATTGGCACCACTCAACATGTGAAGAGAAATTTCCCCCATGTCCCCCTAGGTCTAGGTTTTTGCATTCATATAGTCATATCCAACACGCGATACATTCTTTGGGTAGAATAATTAGGAAAAGTAGGGCTAAGTCACGCAACTAGCTTTGGCTAGGGTAAGGGAGTGCCTTAGGCTCCGCCTTTGCCTTCTTCCTTACCAAACGTGACCCCCGATCCCTTTCTTTGGTTACGTAGACCTAAAAGTTTTCAAAAAGGGTTTGTTTACTTTTTCATTCAAAAACAAAATTCATTTTTGGGTGACTTGGTACACCCTAACTCTATACCAAGTGGCGACTCCATTTTTCATACATAAAACCCTTTTGAACTTTACTTGACCAAAACGGTCGCATTTTACAATCCCACGGTCTTTGCTTTCACTTCTACACACGTTCACACACACTACACACACTACTTCCACACACACATTATCAAAAAGTGGGGCGCGACACTTTGTATTTACCTATTTTCCACCCATTTATGGTTTCATTATTTTCCTTAATTCAACCCGAAAATGACACACAAATAATCTTACCACAATAGTTTTTCACTAGGCTCCATATCATTCAATTACAAAACAATACTAGCAATGCGACCGGAACTAACGTTCAAGACAAATAACAAAATAATAGGTTTGACATCTCTTGGTGTTTCGGTCACAACTGAAGCTACGCTTATCGGATTGGGGTACACTTTATACCGTTTCGAAGCTAAGACAGAGAACTACATTTTTTATGAATACATTAATATCCAATTTGTGCATTTTCGATATCCAAATATGACATCTCAGAGGAAAACAAAAAACTGTCCGCAAAACAGTACATTTGGCAGTCAAGGGTATTTTTGTTATTTCACATTCTACAGTGATACAATTGAGCTGAAATTTTGCATACAGCTAGTTAAAACCATTTCCTACAACTTTCATGTTTTGATCTAAGCCTGATTCGGCCTCTAACATAGACATACGTACAGATCACTAATAGGACAGTTTCAACCTTAAAGCTGGAAATTTGAACTTTTACCTAGAAATTCATATCTGACAAGTACTCTATCATTAAAACCATCAATTACTAGCTCAATAACATCAATTAATAGGTAAATAACCATAATCAAGGCTGAAAATGTAAACCCTAGCTAAATATTCCACCATATCATGCACAACTCACTAATTAACCATCATAACCCAAGATTAAGAGTTTCTATCCAAACTTTAGCAAGATTAAGAAGAGAAAAAGGGAAGACAGCCAAGATACCTTCCAAAGAGTGCTTGTAGGTGAGAACCACACCACTTTCTTCCACAACTTTAACCACACAAAACTTTCTAAGTACTAAAATGAAAGTTTAATCGGTTTGGATTTTGGATTCCAACTCAAACAAGATGGATTCAAGATGAAGTTGCTAGCTTTCCTTCCTCTCTCTTTTCCCTTCAACTCATGGCCAAATGTGCAGAAATGAAAGATGAAATGAAGCTCCAAGAAAGATAAGAAGGTAGGAATTGATTTGGGTCAAAATTTAACAAGTGTCACACTTTGATTGGAAGTCAAATTTTTTCTTCATTTTCCTTTCTTTTTGGTCAATAATTTCGGCTCTCTCTCTAGGATAATTAAGGGCTGATATTTATGAAATAATAACAAGAAGATTAAGACAATAAAGTGGTGGTCAAGTGGTGTATTCAATCAATAGCGAACGGTACACGTCGGTTCAAACCGATTTTCCTTAAATCGCGTGTACTAGGATTTTCACTTACAATTCACTAACTTATTATTATTGCTTCTAGTCACACACTTTTTCTTATCTAAAACTCACTCTTAACCACCAAATTCAGTACTCACACCTCCACAGTTAATCACACTAGTGGGTCCCACGTCCAATATACACTAGTAACGTCACATAGACTAACTTGTACCGGAAAAATGTTTTAGCAACTTAATTCCCTTATAAAAGTCTCTCAAAAATTAATATAACAAAGAAAGGTACAGAAATGGTATGCAAGAAAATAAAATAATGACTAGAAAATAAAGAAATTTTTGGGTCCCCACACTCTCTCCCCCTTAAAGAAATTTCGTTCTCGAAATTTTCTTACGACCAGGATCTATCCAAATCTTAATTAAACCGTAAAATACGGGAATCATACCTTCTACATTCTCAAACGAGTTAGGGACCCGTTGTTACTCTAGGGAATACACCCGAGCCGGTACTTTCGATCCAGCCCCTTTCTTTTTTGACTGTCCAAGGTTATTTTTGGTTGGTTGCTGGGTCCCTTTCCCTTCTCGCAATCGAATTGGACAGTCAGCAATCCGATGATCGGTACTCCCACAGTGTAGGCATATTTCCTCTTTCTTCCAACAATTATTCTCCGTGTGATTTGGCCCCCCGCAAATTTGCAGGGACGACGGGATGTAAAAGACGAGTCTCCCCGTGAGACACCACTCTGTTTTCGCCCAACCTGACCACCTCTAGCCTGGGCTCTCCTTGACTCCCTGGGAAGTCTTACTCCTCCAGTTCCCCTTCCAGACTTGGGACGGGTAAAACCAGAATAGCAATAGTAATTTCGACTTTTCTCATTCTACACTACTCCGATTGACCTGAAATTTTGTAGGCACCTCTAAAATGTCATTCCCTACAACTTTCATGTTTTAAGTCAAGGCCAATTCGGCCTCTAACTAGGAGCTAAAAATTCAGGCAGAATTGAAGGATATGAAACCCTAGTCTTCCAAATTTCCCTCCAAACCAAAAAGTGCTTGTAATTAACAATCATTTACACCTACTAGCCTCATTTTAGGCCATTGCCAATCATCATACAAGGCCACACCATCAAATTCATATATAAACAGAAAAATCACCAATAAATGGAAAACTTCACCACTTCATCCAAAATCAAGAAATAAACCACAAAATTCAACATTTTAACTACCACTAAGCACAAATTAAGCTTCATTAGGTGAAGGAGAATGTTCATTCACTACTCACCTAGTAAAACAAGAGAGGGAGAGTTGCTTGTCACCTTAGCTTCCCCAAACACTTCACCAAACAACTCACTAACACCTAATGAAGAGGTTTTATGGAGTAGAAACAAGTTTAAGTGATTGTTTTGGAGGATTTCAGTTAGATGGAAGCCAAAACCTTGAAGAGTTTTCTTTCTTCCTTTGCTAGAGAAGGCCGGCCAAGATGGAGAAGAAAAGAGTGAATTTTTGGTAATTTTTGAGATATTTTAACCAAATGGTAAAAAGGTCAAAAGGTGAATAGTGTTCCAACAAGTGCAACCAATCACAAAGTGACACTTGTCACTCCATTTAAAGCATCTCTATCCTTTTGTTCCCTCTCACATCAATCACATCTCAACCTCTACTTATCTCTTAACACCCGATAAATTTCACCCAGTATCCGGAACTTAACCTAATTGGCCGAATTTTTCCGAACTTTTCGCACTAGCGGGTCCCACGTCCGATATATATCCTTAATTTTTCAAAAACTATCCAATGCTAGAAAAATCATCTAAAAACTATATTTACTCATAAAATTTACCAAGAAACTTTTCCCTAAGCCAGAAAATGCAGAAAACATGCCATTAAGGGGAAAAGCCCTAGGAAAAATATTAGGAGGAATTTACGGGTTCTCACACTCTCTCCCCCTTAAAAGAATTTCACCCTCGAAATTTCTCACCTTAACTCCCGAAAAGGTTTGGGTATTTCTTTCGCATTTCTTCTTCCACTTCCCAGGTAGCTTCCTCTATCTCATGGTTTCTCCATAGTACATTCACTAACGGAATCTGCTTGTTTCGGAGCTCTTTGACTTTCCGGTCAAGCACTTGGACAGGTTTTTCTTCGTAAGCAAGCGATTCGTCTACTTCGATCTCCTCCGGTTGTAAGATATGGGATGGGTTGGGATAATACTTTTTTAGCATCGAGACGTGGAATACGTCGTGAATTCGAGAGAGACTGGACGGCAGCTCTAATCGATACGCGACCGCTCCTACCCTCTGGAGGATCTTGTAGGGTCCGACGTACCGCGGTTGGAGCTTCTTTCCTTTGCTTGCTGTGACACTTCGTAAGGGTGTGATCTTGAGGAATACGTTGTCTCCAACTTCGAACTCCAAGTCTTTTCTTCGATTATCCGCGTAGCTCTTTTGTCGGCTTTGAGCTGTTTGGAGTCGTTGCCGTATCAACTTGACCTTCTCTCGAGCCTCTTCCATCCATGGAATAGTTGCCGGGTCTAGTGCCTTCTTTTCACCAACTTCGTCCCAGTAAATCGGCGACCGGCACTTTCGTCCGTATAGGGCTTCGTATGGAGCCATTTGAATCGACGAATGGAAGCTGTTGTTGTACGCAAACTCTACTAAGGTCATGTGTTGACCCCAGTTGCCTCCAAAATCCAGAATGCAAGTTCGTAGCATGTCCTCGAGAGTTTGAATCGTTCGCTCTGATTGTCCATCCGTCTGAGGGTGATAGGTCGTGCTCAAATTGAGTTTAGTCCCCAGTGTTTCTTGAAACTTCTGTCAAAATCGAGATACGAACCGTGGATCTCAATCGGAGACGATGCTCACAGGAACGCCGTGTAGCCTTACAATCTCGTGCATGTACAGTTGGGCCAACTTGTCCATGGAATACTTCATGTTCACCGGCAAGAAATGGGCCGATTTGATTAATCGATCGATGATCACCCAAACGGCATCGTGCCCTCTTTGCGTTCGTGGTAAACCCGAAACGAAATCCATTGTGATGTTTTCCCACTTCCATTCAGGTATCTCAAGGGGTTGTAACAAGCCCGATGGTTTTTGATGCTCTGCTTTCACCTGTTGGCAAACGAGACATTTTTGCAAGTACAATGCGATTTCCTTCTTCATATTGTCCCACCAATAGGTTCCTTTCAGGTCTTGATACATTTTGCTGCTACCCGGATGGATTGTATACTTGGATCGATGGGCTTCTTCTAGAATTTCTGTTTTCAATGATTCATCTTTCGGCACCACTATTCGGTTTCGATATTTTAAAATACCCTCAAGACCAAAGGTGAAATCAGTGGTTTCTCCTTTTTCCACTTTCTCTCCCCACTTCCGTACCATCTGATCCTCCTTTTGAGCTTCTTTAATTCTCTCCAACAGGGTGGAAGTCACTTTAATATTGCCAAAAATCATCTTATGACTCCCAAGGCAGGGTCTCCACTCGCAAACCGACTCGAGCAAATTCCACTCTCTAATCATTAAGCTTGCAACCTGAGCTTTGCGACTTAGAGCGTCGGCCACTACGTTCGCCTTTCCTGGATGGTAGTTGATGGTACAGTCGTAATCCTCCAGAAATTCCATCCATCTCCGTTGCCTCATGTTTAATTCCTTTTGTGAGAAGAGATACTTCAGGCTTTTGTGATCGGAGTAAACTTCGAAAGTTACTCCATATAAGTAGTGCCTCCATTTCTTCAGAGCAAAAACAACTGCAGCTAACTCCAGATCGTGAGTCGGGTAATTTTGCTCGTGGGGTTTTAACTTCCTCGAGGCAAAAGAGATCACATTTTGGTTTTGCATTAATACACAACCCAAGCCTTCTCGGGATGCATCAGTGTACACAGCATATCCGTCCACCCCGTTTGGTGAGACTAGAACTGGAGCTATGGTCAATCTTTTCTTTAATTCTTGAAAACTTGTCTCACTTCGGGCGTTCCATAAGAACCGACCATGTTTTTTCGTCAAATCGGTTAGAGGACCGGCTAGTTTGGAGAAATCCTTGATAAAACGCCGGTAATATCCAGCCAGTCCTAGAAAGCTGTGGACCTCTGTGGGAGTTTCTGGCCTCTTCCAATTAGTCACAACCTCTACTTTCGCGGGTTGACTGAAATACCCTCTTGAGAAATTACATGCCCCAGAAAAGCAATTTTCTCCAGCCAAAATTCGCACTTGCTGAACTTGGCATACATTTGATGGTCTCTCAGGATTTGCAAGACAGTCTTCAAGTGTTGCTCATGCTCTTCACGGGTCTTGGAATAGACCAAGATGTCATCGATGAAGACTACTACAAATCGATCCAGGTAGGGCTTAAAAACCCTATGCATTAGGTCCATGAAGGCGGCAGGAGCATTGGTTAGTCCAAAGGGCATCACTGCGAACTCATAATGCCCATATCTCGAGTTGAAGGTGGTTTTCGGAATATCCTCCTTCCTGATTAGTAACTGATAGTGCCCTTGGCGGAGGTCCAGTTTCGAGAAGATCACCGCTCCTTGCAACTGATCAAATAGCTCATCGATATGGGGCAGTGGATACTTATTTTTAATTGTAATATTATTCAGGCCCCGATAATCAATACACATCCTCAAACCACCATCTTTTTTTTTTTCACAAACAGTACAGAAGCTCCCCAAGGAGACCCACTCTCTTGAATGAATCCTCGCTCCAAAAGGTCCTGTAATTGCAACTTTAGCTCCTTGAGCTCTGCAGGGGCCATTCGGTAGGGTGTTTTTGAGATGGGTGCGGATCCCGGTAGCAGGTCTATTTTGAATTCAATTTCTCTTTCTGGAGGTAAGGCTACTAATTCATCAGGAAACACGTCCGGAAATTCCTTCACTATGGCCACATCCTCCACTTTCAACTTATCCGTGGGGGTGTTAATCAAAAAGGCCAAAAATCCTTGCGCCCCTCTACTTAGCAATTTCCTAACCCGAATGCCCGAAATTAAAGTAGATGAGGCTAACCTACCCCTTATATCCAACCTTAAGGTCGCTTCACCAGGAATGCGAAATTCAACCACTTTTGTTTTACAGTCCAGTTGGGCATTATACTTGGCTAACCAGTCCATACCCAATATCACATCATACCCTTCAATAACCAAACTTATCAAGTCCCCTAACAATCTTTTCTCTCCTACCCACACTTCACAATCCCTATAAACCATACTAGTAACCAAACATTGATTCCCCGCAGGTGTACTAACTTCTAGGTCGTAGGGTAAACTAGCAGGTTTTATATCGATGCCACACACGAACTCAGGATTAACAAAGGAATGGGTGGCACCAGAATCAATTAAAACTTTGGCAAAACGGTGGAAAATAGGGATCGTACCTTCTACGACCTCTGAGGAATCTGGGACCTGTCGAGATTCTAAGGAATAGACTCGAGCTGGCACCTTAGGTTTCGCCTCATTCCCCTTATTCGGTCCCGTATTGGTCTTTGGAGTGGTTTGAGTTCCCCTTCCGTCTTGCGTTATAAGTGGGCAGGTAGCAAGCTGGTGGTCAGCGCTTCCGCAACGCAGACATTTGCCTCCTTTCTTCCAGCAATTGTCTTCAGAGTGATTCAGCTTTCCGCAGTACCCGCAAGGTCCACGGGACGCCGAACCTGAGCCTTTCTGGAAATTTCCACCTTGGCCTCTCCCGGCTGGGCCGCCCCCAAACTGAGCCCCTTTGCCGGAACCTGACTGTCGCCCACCTCCAGCTCCACGTCCAAACTTGGAGGGAGTACCTTTGTCCCCTTGTCCGGAGCTACTTCCAGGGAAGCCTCGCTTCTTGGCCCGAAAGTTCCGAACTTGCAATCGAGCGCTCTCTACCCTTTGGGCCTTTTCTAGGACCTCGCTAAAAGCATTGATTTGAGCCACTGCGAGGTCCTTCTGAATTTCGACGTTCAAGCCCTGGATGAAACGCCTGATTCGCCGTTGCTCTATCATGATCAGCTCAGGCGCAAATTTGGACAGGCGGGTGAATTGACTCTCGTATTCCGCCACCGATTGAGCCCCTTGCCGGAGTCGAATAAACTCATCTTCCTTCCTCTCCTGAACTAGAGGAGGGAAGAATTTCGCGTTGAATTCCCTGATGAAATTCACCCAAGTCCTGGGCGTTTGTTCTCGTTCCCATTTTTGTCGTATCACGTTCCACCAGGAACGGGCCGCCCCTTCAAACTGAAAAATGGCAAAAGTCACCTGCTGTTCATTGGTGTAGTGCAGGGCAGCGAAAATATCAACCATCTTTTCGAGCCACCTTTCGGCGACATCGGGATCGGGTCCCCCAATGAACTTAGGTGGAGCGAACTTTTGAAATCGTTCGAGAGCTCTGTCTTCACTCTCGACATGATTGCCAGGGTTTCCAGGATTAGGGTTTGGATTCTGGCCTTGTTGCTGCACCACTTGTGCCAGCAGGTTGGTCATTTGCTGCATAGCGGCAGCTATCTGTATATTGGGGTCAACTCTCGATTCAGGATTGGGTCCAGAGGAGGTTTCCCCAGCACCCCCGTCTGGCGTAGCTTGCCTATTCCCGTGCCCACTGTGAGAACCCGTATTTCCCTAATATTGTCCTAGGGTTTTTCCCTTAATTGCATGTTTTCTGGCTTAGAAAAATTTCTTGGTGGATTTTATGGGTAATTATAGTTTTTAATATGATTTTCCTAGCATTGGGTAGTCTTGAAAAATTAAGAATATATATTGGACGTGGGACCCACTAGTGCGATAAGTTCGGAAAAATTCGGCCAATAAGGTTAAGTTTCGGATACTGTGAAAAATTTATCGGGTGTTAAGAGATAAGTAGGGTGTGTAAAGTGATTGATGTGAGAGAGAAAAGAATGATAAGAATGCATTAATGGAGATGACAAGTGTCACCTTCTCATTGGATGGACTTTAAGAAACACTATTCACTTTCTTGACTTTTTTGACCAAAGGATTAAATATCAAAAAAATGCACAAAAACCACCATTTTTCTTCTCTTGTTGGCCGGCCATCTTGAGCAAAGAGGGAAGGAGAAACTCTTCAAGTTCTAGCTTCTACTTGGTGCAAATCAACCAAAAACATTTGCTTCCATCCATTTCACTCCATAAAATCCTACCTTCTAGTGCTAGTAAGGGTTGTAGTGAAGTTGTTTTGAAGAGCAAAGGTGTCCACAACCTCTCTTTCCCTTGTTTCTTGGTAAGTGATGCTACAACCTCTCCCCTATACCTAATGATGCTTATAATATGCTTAGAGGTGCCTTGGGTGATGAAATATATGATTTATTTCTTGATTTGAAGAGTTTTGGTGAAGTTTTTATTTTATTGGGAATTTTTCTGGTTTAATATGAAATGATTGTTGTAGCTATCTTGGATGATTGGAAATGGACTATAATGGTTCTAGTGGGTGTGAATTGTGGATAAATGCAATTAATTTTGGATTTGAATGGAAAATTGGAAAGTTAGGGTTCATAAAATCCCAATTCTGTCCGGTTTTAGATCACTGGGTTAGAGGCCGAATTGGACTTTGGTCAAAACATGAAAGTTGTAGGTATTGATGTGTTTGAGGTGCCTGTAAAATTTCAGGTCATTTGGATGAGTGTAGAGTGAGTTATGCCGTTTTTACTGTAGCTGTTCTGCTTTGATCAGAATGCGAAAACTGCGATAGTAATTGGCCTTTTTGACTGGAATTGGGTTGGATTTTGGAGTTGGTGTCTTCTGATGAAATGTAGCTGAATGTCTTAGCTATCATATGTCTTTGGAATTTTGGTATTTGGACTTGTATGGACTGAGATATACCGATTACAGTTTTCTGTGTTTTGCAAACCTGTTTTGGGAATTCTGGGTTAGTATTTGGCATATTTGACCTAGTTGTGTTAAGAACTGGATTGAGTGGTCTTCTAAATTGTTGTAGCCCTGTTTCTTATCTTCGAAACGGTGGGTCTTACATCCCCAACCGATAATTGTAGTGAGAGTTGTGCCATTACCGCATTAGGAGGCCAAAACTGTTTTTGTTATTAGGGCTAATATAGTTACATTTCCTGATTTTCTGGTTTGCTATAGTTACATTTTCTGGGTTGTTGTTATGCCGTCCATTTATTTTCTTGGAAATTGAATGAGTTAAAATGGTTTTGGAAATGTATTTTGTATCAAATTTGGGTGTATTTCCTTGAGAATTTCATTGGATCGTTCAACTAAGGATTCGAGGGCTAAGTTCTAGTTACATTTGTATATTTCTGCAAGGCAACTAATGTGACCATTTTACCATTCGAAAGCATGAAACCCCAAATGTTCTTTATGCCTTTCCTATGAATACAAGTGAATTATTTTTAAGCGAGGCTCTAAGTGTGGAAGTTAACGTATTTTGTCTTCCTTTCGCATGCTTTATAGTGAAGACATTTAGCCTATACTATTTCTTTGAAAATGAGTTGATTTTGAACCACGTGAACAAATTTATTTATCAAGTTGGGTTATAAAGTGTTCTAGTTAGGTATTTTCCGTCGGAAACTTATTAACCTTTTTGGAGTTAGTTTTGTACTTAATTTACCAACCCTAGTTATTTCATCCACTGGCCCTAATGGACTCCTTTCACTTTAAAGTCACCTTTATCTGTTTTACTCGCTTTACTCGTACTTAGCCGAATTCCTTGATTTTACTTACTTGTTTTGCTATATGACTTGTAATATTCTTTTCGTTAAATCTTAGGTTTTCTCGGTGACCGAGGGTAATATCTGGAAGAATATTTTGCACGTTATTTTGCGTAATTAGGTGAGTGTTCCTTGTTTGTTATGTTTCATGATGGTATGGCTTGTATGAATGATTGATAAATGTTAAATGCTTTCAATAATTGCTAAAACGAGTTTTTGAGGCAAGTGTGTACTTTATCGCACTCGGCCTAAATGATTGTGAAAGTTTCAATGATTGAACGATTGAAATGTTATTTGTGCATGAATGTAAGCCTTTGGGCTGAACTGGCCATTGCCCCTTGTTACCGGTCGTCTCGAGCCAGAAGCGGACTCGGTCGGGCGATTAGGGACTTGGGTGAACGTTTCGGTATACTCGAGTATTACCTTGTAGGTTGGTGGAGCCTGGCCAAAAGCCAGGGACGGGGTGAATGAATGAATGAACGAATGAATGAATGAGGGTTTTACTTATATAAAAATGCATTTTTCAAATGATTGGAGACATAAGGGAATGAAAGGAGAATGAATGAATGAACGAATGAACGAATGGCTCCTTGTGAGCCCGTATCCTTTTCATGAATATGTTTATCGCTTTATTTGTACTTGTAACTTGAATTGTTGTTTATATGTATTGAATGCATTGATTCTCTTCTTGCCTATGTGTGCGGAACCTCACTGAGCTTTCCAGCTCATTCCTTTAGTTTTTGTTTTCCTTAGCAGGGGAAGACGTGCAAGGACGGAAGCTACTTATAGACTAGCCGGTCTAGAACTTTTGACTTTTTTTTTTTATGGTTCTCGCCCCAATGTTTGGTGGGCTAGTTGTATGGAGAATAGAGAACCTTTGTACATACGTTGTATTGCTTTTGGGATGGTTATGTATATAAGTTTACGTTTAAGTTTGGAATTATTGTTATTTCGTTTGCTTTGTGGGTTTTATTGGCCTTTTCTTATAGTGACTGACTGAGTCCCGGCGAGAGCTGGGCAGGCGGTCCGCCGAACCCTTTGGTTCGCCTTAGGGGGAGGTGGGGTCGTTACAGTTGGTATCAGAGCCTGCTTCGCGTGGTCTCTGCGCGGAGTGAGCCTGGACTGAGTGTTGAATAGGTATAATGGACTAAGTGCTCGATTGAGCATAAGCTATCTCTTATGGTATCTGAGGACCATAGATAGGTACGTCTGGTAGGAATTTCGATTGTAGATGGTTTACTCTTGGGACTGGCCAGCTCGAGAGGTGAATTATCTTATCTCGGATTCTCGTACCCGAGTACTCCAGAGTGGAGATGATGTTAAGTATATGAGCTTTATATGTTGGGACCATGAACAGGCTTGGTCCGACTAGAATGAATATAAGAGGTCGGCGGATATCTGGATTGATTAGAAAATGACGTGAGGGACTGGACGGGGTTACCTTAGCTGAGACGGGGACGACACATCACCACCTTGTTTGATTCGCCCGTGTATTCTTATTATATGACGTCCATTGCTGTAATTGTGCACATGAATATTTTTCCTGACTTGATGTGTACTTGTGTAATTGATCATCTATTTTCTTGAAATGTGGAGCATGTGCATATATGTTTACTTGTGTATTTGGTGCCTCAATTTTGGTTACTTTTGAGTCATCTTATTGCATTTATTCATTAAACTACTGTTGGGAAAAAAGAGGGAAGGAAAAATATGGACGGGAGACGTAGTCAAGGACGTGGTCGAGGTCGTGGAACTAAACGGACCCCAGAACCTAGAGCAGAAAGGGAAACGTCCGCTGAACAAGAACAAGAACCTAGAGTTGAGGCCGGGGACCAAATGGCGACGGCAATTCAACAGATGGCAACCATTTTGACAAGGTTGGTGGACCAACAAGGCCAAATGCCTGTAAATCAAACCCAGAACCCTGAAATAGGCGAAGATCGGGCTCTAGAGAGGTTTCAGAAGTTTAATCCTCCAAAATTCCTTGGAGGGCCTGATCCGGATATTGCTGAGCAATGGGTAGAGGCCATGGTGAATATATTCACAGCCTTAAACTACACCGAACAAAGGCAAGTGAACTTTGCAGTATTTCAATTTGAGGGACCGGCCCGAGCATGGTGGAATGTAATTCGAGCAAAATGGGAAAGAGAGCAGACTATTTGGACCTGGGCGAACTTTACCAGAGAATTTAATGAAAAGTATCTTCCACCTTTAGTTCAAGAAAGGAGGGAGGAGGAGTTTATTGGGCTACGCCAGGGAACATTAAGTGTGGCCGAATATGAGACAAAATTTACTAGGTTATCCAAGTTTGCTTCTGAACTGGTAGCCACTGAACGACGAAGAGTAAGACGGTTTATACAGGGACTGAATTTGGACATCCAAGAGGCGTTGGCAGCGGCGCAAGTGAATACTTTTACGGAGGCCCTTGAGAAGGCTCAACGAATCGAGAGTGCCAAGGCACAAGTAAAGGCCTCCCAAACTCGAAAAAGGGGTGCATCGGGCAGTGGATTGGAAGAGTTTATTGAAACGATGACGCCTTCTAAAGTGCAAAAGATGAGCCAGTTGTCCTATCCGCCATGGACAATAGGGGCGATGGATGAGAGGTCTACTAAAGGAAGTCACATCGGATCTAAGGAGATTTCTCAAGATAGTCAAAAGATGACCTCTCACTTGATTTGCGGTTATTGTGGAAAGGCAAATCACACCGAGGATGCTTGTTGGCGGAAAGGGCGGAAATGTTTGATCTGTGGAAGCAGTGAACATCAAGTGAGCAATTGTCCGAGAAGACATCCACGTGAGGGTAGTACTCAGTCACTGGATGGAACTAAATCGAAACCGGTAAAAGAAAGAGGAAACCGAACAAGTGTACCGGCCAAAGCATATGCGTTAGATAACCGACCAGTTCCGGACTCGCCGGGTGCGAATGAAGGTGAGAAAAAAATTTCGAGGACGAAATTTCCTAAGGGGGGGAGATTGTGAGAACCCGTATTTCCCTAATATTGTCCTAGGGTTTTTCCCTTAATTGCATGTTTTCTGGCTTAGAAAAATTTCTTGGTGGATTTTATGGGTAATTATAGTTTTTAATATGATTTTCCTAGCATTGGGTAGTCTTGAAAAATTAAGAATATATATTGGACGTGGGACCCACTAGTGCGATAAGTTCGGAAAAATTCGGCCAATAAGGTTAAGTTTCGGATACTGTGAAAAATTTATCGGGTGTTAAGAGATAAGTAGGGTGTGTAAAGTGATTGATGTGAGAGAGAAAAGAATGATAAGAATGCATTAATGGAGATGACAAGTGTCACCTTCTCATTGGATGGACTTTAAGAAACACTATTCACTTTCTTGACTTTTTTGACCAAAGGATTAAATATCAAAAAAATGCACAAAAACCACCATTTTTCTTCTCTTGTTGGCCGGCCATCTTGAGCAAAGAGGGAAGGAGAAACTCTTCAAGTTCTAGCTTCTACTTGGTGCAAATCAACCAAAAACATTTGCTTCCATCCATTTCACTCCATAAAATCCTACCTTCTAGTGCTAGTAAGGGTTGTAGTGAAGTTGTTTTGAAGAGCAAAGGTGTCCACAACCTCTCTTTCCCTTGTTTCTTGGTAAGTGATGCTACAACCTCTCCCCTATACCTAATGATGCTTATAATATGCTTAGAGGTGCCTTGGGTGATGAAATATATGATTTATTTCTTGATTTGAAGAGTTTTGGTGAAGTTTTTATTTTATTGGGAATTTTTCTGGTTTAATATGAAATGATTGTTGTAGCTATCTTGGATGATTGGAAATGGACTATAATGGTTCTAGTGGGTGTGAATTGTGGATAAATGCAATTAATTTTGGATTTGAATGGAAAATTGGAAAGTTAGGGTTCATAAAATCCCAATTCTGTCCGGTTTTAGATCACTGGGTTAGAGGCCGAATTGGACTTTGCTCAAAACATGAAAGTTGTAGGTATTGATGTGTTTGAGGTGCCTGTAAAATTTCAGGTCATTTGGATGAGTGTAGAGTGAGTTATGCCGTTTTTACTGTAGCTGTTCTGCTTTGATCAGAATGCGAAAACTGCGATAGTAATTGGCCTTTTTGACTGGAATTGGGTTGGATTTTGGAGTTGGTGTCTTCTGATGAAATGTAGCTGAATGTCTTAGCTATCATATGTCTTTGGAATTTTGGTATTTGGACTTGTATGGACTGAGATATACCGATTACAGTTTTCTGTGTTTTGCAAACCTGTTTTGGGAATTCTGGGTTAGTATTTGGCATATTTGACCTAGTTGTGTTAAGAACTGGATTGAGTGGTCTTCTAAATTGTTGTAGCCCTGTTTCTTATCTTCGAAACGGTGGGTCTTACATCCCCAACCGATAATTGTAGTGAGAGTTGTGCCATTACCGCATTAGGAGGCCAAAACTGTTTTTGTTATTAGGGCTAATATAGTTACATTTCCTGATTTTCTGGTTTGCTATAGTTACATTTTCTGGGTTGTTGTTATGCCGTCCATTTATTTTCTTGGAAATTGAATGAGTTAAAATGGTTTTGGAAATGTATTTTGTATCAAATTTGGGTGTATTTCCTTGAGAATTTCATTGGATCGTTCAACTAAGGATTCGAGGGCTAAGTTCTAGTTACATTTGTATATTTCTGCAAGGCAACTAATGTGACCATTTTACCATTCGAAAGCATGAAACCCCAAATGTTCTTTATGCCTTTCCTATGAATACAAGTGAATTATTTTTAAGCGAGGCTCTAAGTGTGGAAGTTAACGTATTTTGTCTTCCTTTCGCATGCTTTATAGTGAAGACATTTAGCCTATACTATTTCTTTGAAAATGAGTTGATTTTGAACCACGTGAACAAATTTATTTATCAAGTTGGGTTATAAAGTGTTCTAGTTAGGTATTTTCCGTCGGAAACTTATTAACCTTTTTGGAGTTAGTTTTGTACTTAATTTACCAACCCTAGTTATTTCATCCACTGGCCCTAATGGACTCCTTTCACTTTAAAGTCACCTTTATCTGTTTTACTCGCTTTACTCGTACTTAGCCGAATTCCTTGATTTTACTTACTTGTTTTGCTATATGACTTGTAATATTCTTTTCGTTAAATCTTAGGTTTTCTCGGTGACCGAGGGTAATATCTGGAAGAATATTTTGCACGTTATTTTGCGTAATTAGGTGAGTGTTCCTTGTTTGTTATGTTTCATGATGGTATGGCTTGTATGAATGATTGATAAATGTTAAATGCTTTCAATAATTGCTAAAACGAGTTTTTGAGGCAAGTGTGTACTTTATCGCACTCGGCCTAAATGATTGTGAAAGTTTCAATGATTGAACGATTGAAATGTTATTTGTGCATGAATGTAAGCCTTTGGGCTGAACTGGCCATTGCCCCTTGTTACCGGTCGTCTCGAGCCAGAAGCGGACTCGGTCGGGCGATTAGGGACTTGGGTGAACGTTTCGGTATACTCGAGTATTACCTTGTAGGTTGGTGGAGCCTGGCCAAAAGCCAGGGACGGGGTGAATGAATGAATGAACGAATGAATGAATGAGGGTTTTACTTATATAAAAATGCATTTTTCAAATGATTGGAGACATAAGGGAATGAAAGGAGAATGAATGAATGAACGAATGAACGAATGGCTCCTTGTGAGCCCGTATCCTTTTCATGAATATGTTTATCGCTTTATTTGTACTTGTAACTTGAATTGTTGTTTATATGTATTGAATGCATTGATTCTCTTCTTGCCTATGTGTGCGGAACCTCACTGAGCTTTCCAGCTCATTCCTTTAGTTTTTGTTTTCCTTAGCAGGGGAAGACGTGCAAGGACGGAAGCTACTTATAGACTAGCCGGTCTAGAACTTTTGACTTTTTTTTTTTATGGTTCTCGCCCCAATGTTTGGTGGGCTAGTTGTATGGAGAATAGAGAACCTTTGTACATACGTTGTATTGCTTTTGGGATGGTTATGTATATAAGTTTACGTTTAAGTTTGGAATTATTGTTATTTCGTTTGCTTTGTGGGTTTTATTGGCCTTTTCTTATAGTGACTGACTGAGTCCCGGCGAGAGTTGGGCAGGCGGTCCGCCGAACCCTTTGGTTCGCCTTAGGGGGAGGTGGGGTCGTTACAGTTGGTATCAGAGCCTGCTTCGCGTGGTCTCTGCGCGGAGTGAGCCTGGACTGAGTGTTGAATAGGTATAATGGACTAAGTGCTCGATTGAGCATAAGCTATCTCTTATGGTATCTGAGGACCATAGATAGGTACGTCTGGTAGGAATTTCGATTGTAGATGGTTTACTCTTGGGACTGGCCAGCTCGAGAGGTGAATTATCTTATCTCGGATTCTCGTACCCGAGTACTCCAGAGTGGAGATGATGTTAAGTATATGAGCTTTATATGTTGGGACCATGAACAGGCTTGGTCCGACTAGAATGAATATAAGAGGTCGGCGGATATCTGGATTGATTAGAAAATGACGTGAGGGACTGGACGGGGTTACCTTAGCTGAGACGGGGACGACACATCACCACCTTGTTTGATTCGCCCGTGTATTCTTATTATATGACGTCCATTGCTGTAATTGTGCACATGAATATTTTTCCTGACTTGATGTGTACTTGTGTAATTGATCATCTATTTTCTTGAAATGTGGAGCATGTGCATATATGTTTACTTGTGTATTTGGTGCCTCAATTTTGGTTACTTTTGAGTCATCTTATTGCATTTATTCATTAAACTACTGTTGGGAAAAAAGAGGGAAGGAAAAATATGGACGGGAGACGTAGTCAGGGACGTGGTCGAGGTCGTGGAACTAAACGGACCCCAGAACCTAGAGCAGAAAGGGAAACGTCCGCTGAACAAGAACAAGAACCTAGAGTTGAGGCCGGGGACCAAATGGCGACGGCAATTCAACAGATGGCAACCATTTTGACAAGGTTGGTGGACCAACAAGGCCAAATGCCTGTAAATCAAACCCAGAACCCTGAAATAGGCGAAGATCGGGCTCTAGAGAGGTTTCAGAAGTTTAATCCTCCAAAATTCCTTGGAGGGCCTGATCCGGATATTGCTGAGCAATGGGTAGAGGCCATGGTGAATATATTCACAGCCTTAAACTACACCGAACAAAGGCAAGTGAACTTTGCAGTATTTCAATTTGAGGGACCGGCCCGAGCATGGTGGAATGTAATTCGAGCAAAATGGGAAAGAGAGCAGACTATTTGGACCTGGGCGAACTTTACCAGAGAATTTAATGAAAAGTATCTTCCACCTTTAGTTCAAGAAAGGAGGGAGGAGGAGTTTATTGGGCTACGCCAGGGAACATTAAGTGTGGCCGAATATGAGACAAAATTTACTAGGTTATCCAAGTTTGCTTCTGAACTGGTAGCCACTGAACGACGAAGAGTAAGACGGTTTATACAGGGACTGAATTTGGACATCCAAGAGGCGTTGGCAGCGGCGCAAGTGAATACTTTTACGGAGGCCCTTGAGAAGGCTCAACGAATCGAGAGTGCCAAGGCACAAGTAAAGGCCTCCCAAACTCGAAAAAGGGGTGCATCGGGCAGTGGATTGGAAGAGTTTATTGAAACGATGACGCCTTCTAAAGTGCAAAAGATGAGCCAGTTGTCCTATCCGCCATGGACAATAGGGGCGATGGATGAGAGGTCTACTAAAGGAAGTCACATCGGATCTAAGGAGATTTCTCAAGATAGTCAAAAGATGACCTCTCACTTGATTTGCGGTTATTGTGGAAAGGCAAATCACACCGAGGATGCTTGTTGGCGGAAATGGCGGAAATGTTTGATCTGTGGAAGCAGTGAACATCAAGTGAGCAATTGTCCGAGAAGACATCCACGTGAGGGTAGTACTCAGTCACTGGATGGAACTAAATCGAAACCGGTAAAAGAAAGAGGAAACCGAACAAGTGTACCGGCCAAAGCATATGCGTTAGATAACCGACCAGTTCCGGACTCGCCGGGTGCGAATGAAGGTGAGAAAAAAATTTCGAGGACGAAATTTCCTAAGGGGGGGAGATTGTGAGAACCCGTATTTCCCTAATATTGTCCTAGGATTTTTCCCTTAATTGCATGTTTTCTGGCTTAGAAAAATTTCTTGGTGGATTTTATGGGTAATTATAGTTTTTAATATGATTTTCCTAGCATTGGGTAGTCTTGAAAAATTAAGAATATATATTGGACGTGGGACCCACTAGTGCGATAAGTTCGGAAAAATTCGGCCAATAAGGTTAAGTTTCGGATACTGTGAAAAATTTATCGGGTGTTAAGAGATAAGTAGGGTGTGTAAAGTGATTGATGTGAGAGAGAAAAGAATGATAAGAATGCATTAATGGAGATGACAAGTGTCACCTTCTCATTGGATGGACTTTAAGAAACACTATTCACTTTCTTGACTTTTTTGACCAAAGGATTAAATATCAAAAAAATGCACAAAAACCACCATTTTTCTTCTCTTGTTGGCCGGCCATCTTGAGCAAAGAGGGAAGGAGAAACTCTTCAAGTTCTAGCTTCTACTTGGTGCAAATCAACCAAAAACATTTGCTTCCATCCATTTCACTCCATAAAATCCTACCTTCTAGTGCTAGTAAGGGTTGTAGTGAAGTTGTTTTGAAGAGCAAAGGTGTCCACAACCTCTCTTTCCCTTGTTTCTTGGTAAGTGATGCTACAACCTCTCCCCTATACCTAATGATGCTTATAATATGCTTAGAGGTGCCTTGGGTGATGAAATATATGATTTATTTCTTGATTTGAAGAGTTTTGGTGAAGTTTTTATTTTATTGGGAATTTTTCTGGTTTAATATGAAATGATTGTTGTAGCTATCTTGGATGATTGGAAATGGACTATAATGGTTCTAGTGGGTGTGAATTGTGGATAAATGCAATTAATTTTGGATTTGAATGGAAAATTGGAAAGTTAGGGTTCATAAAATCCCAATTCTGTCCGGTTTTAGATCACTGGGTTAGAGGCCGAATTGGACTTTGCTCAAAACATGAAAGTTGTAGGTATTGATGTGTTTGAGGTGCCTGTAAAATTTCAGGTCATTTGGATGAGTGTAGAGTGAGTTATGCCGTTTTTACTGTAGCTGTTCTGCTTTGATCAGAATGCGAAAACTGCGATAGTAATTGGCCTTTTTGACTGGAATTGGGTTGGATTTTGGAGTTGGTGTCTTCTGATGAAATGTAGCTGAATGTCTTAGCTATCATATGTCTTTGGAATTTTGGTATTTGGACTTGTATGGACTGAGATATACCGATTACAGTTTTCTGTGTTTTGCAAACCTGTTTTGGGAATTCTGGGTTAGTATTTGGCATATTTGACCTAGTTGTGTTAAGAACTGGATTGAGTGGTCTTCTACATTGTTGTAGCCCTGTTTCTTATCTTCGAAACGGTGGGTCTTACATCCCCAACCGATAATTGTAGTGAGAGTTGTGCCATTACCGCATTAGGAGGCCAAAACTGTTTTTGTTATTAGGGCTAATATAGTTACATTTCCTGATTTTCTGGTTTGCTATAGTTACATTTTCTGGGTTGTTGTTATGCCATCCATTTATTTTCTTGGAAATTGAATGAGTTAAAATGGTTTTGGAAATGTATTTTGTATCAAATTTGGGTGTATTTCCTTGAGAATTTCATTGGATCGTTCCACTAAGGATTCGAGGGCTAAGTTCTAGTTACATTTGTATATTTCTGCAAGGCAACTAATGTGACCATTTTACCATTCGAAAGCATGAAACCCCAAATGTTCTTTATGCCTTTCCTATGAATACAAGTGAATTATTTTTAAGCGAGGCTCTAAGTGTGGAAGTTAACGTATTTTGTCTTCCTTTCGCATGCTTTATAGTGAAGACATTTAGCCTATACTATTTCTTTGAAAATGAGTTGATTTTGAACCACGTGAACAAATTTATTTATCAAGTTGGGTTATAAAGTGTTCTAGTTAGGTATTTTCCGTCGGAAACTTATTAACCTTTTTGGAGTTAGTTTTGTACTTAATTTACCAACCCTAGTTATTTCATCCACTGGCCCTAATGGACTCCTTTCACTTTAAAGTCACCTTTATCTGTTTTACTCGCTTTACTCGTACTTAGCCGAATTCCTTGATTTTACTTGGGGTGAGCTAGAAGCTCAGCGAGTAACCAGTAAAATCAGTAAGCAAATATATTTCACAATAGTGTATTTTAATGATGTCATGATTCAGAGATCAAATATACATTTATTGCTCTCGTGAGCCAGTGAAATCATGGCACTTGAACACCCAACGCTCAAACAGATCCAATAACAGTAAACAGTGAGAGAGGGAGCCATTTGCTCCAGATGAACAGTAAACAGAGGTGGAGACGTTGGTGTTCAGCACAAGACTTCCCCAGAACTCAGTGAAGCCAAATCATATCATGAACTCACATGCAAGCACGCATGATATGCAGTCGAGTAAATAATGCAAGAAACAGTTCAAAAGTAACTTTGCCAATAGTTTAGAGGTCACTGACCTCCACGGCTCAGAAACCATCCATCATATATCATTACCTTGCCCGAGTCCAAGCTCTAAATCACAAACTCAAAGCAATCATACATTCTCAAAGTTCGGACAGCATTTCCCCATAAATGCTTCATTTCCAACCTACAATATATTACCGATCACACATACGGTTAATAAGCAATAAAATATATCCAATTAGGCAACAATATCCCTCAATCAAAGCTAATTAGAAGCTTAAGAGCCACCATTAGAAAAACCCCCAATTAAACCCTAGAAACCGGAATTCATTTCCTCAAGCGTAAATTTGGGCAGCATGCCCTTTGTATTTTTCCTATTTCCAGCCATTTTGGCTTCATTATTTTTCTCATTCAAACCCAAAGGTACACACACAACAATCTAACTTCAATAGCCATCCAATAGGCTCAAGACAATACAAGGACAAAATTCAAGTTAATAACAAGTGCGGAAATGAGCCTTAGCAAAAGACAGATTTGATAGGGTTTTGCGGAAAGGACACATTCGAGGCTACGCTTATCGGATCGAAGTGCAACTTATACCGTTTCAAAGCTAAGACATAGGGCTACAATGTTCATGAAGATCACTTAGTCCAATTTCCAGTGTAACCTAGGCAAATTCCCACTTTACAGAACCAAAATCCAACTAGTCGACTAATCAACCGTACTACATTGAAATGGTCATATCTCAGGCTACCAAAATCTGTTTAAGGTGTTCTTGGATGCGTTTAAAAGCTAAGACAGAGTACTAAAACTTTCATGTTTTGACAAATAGCTAAATCAGCATGGAACATAGTGAATAAACATGATAAACTGGATAAACTGACTAAAATGGAACACTGGAAACATCCTAAAACAGTGAGGGTATTTTGGTCCTTTCACAAGCTACATTGCTCCGATTGAGCTGAAATTCTGTAGGCACCTATAAATACCATTCTATACAACTTTCATGTTTTACACCAAGCCTAATTCGGCCTCTAACCTGGTGCAATAAAATCGGACAGAATGGAAGTCATATTTTCCAGAAATCTGGAAATTTGGGATTTCAAGGGCAATCTCTTCATTTTCTTGATTCAATCACTACCACAACCTCTTATACAAGCCTATATACATCATATACCACTCCTACAACAAGTATAAGAAGGAAATCAGTCAAACCCAAAGTCATATACATCACCCCAAAATCATCACAATAACTTGTATAGCTACTAATCTAACCAAAACACGAGCTATATAACATCTTAAACAAAAATAAAAGAACCAAAGCCATGGGTCAGACCTTATACCTCAACAAAAGGGCTTGCAAGAGTAATACTTCACCTCCTCTTGAAATTTCTGGTTCCTTAAGCTTTCCAAGCTCTCAAACTATTGATTAATCGGTTTAGATTTCTTGTTTTCTCACTTAAGTGGACCAAACTCAAGATGGATTATGATTTCTTTCTCTTGGCTTTTCCCTCTCTTTCTCACGATTCATATGGCAGAAATAGAGGCTGAAATTAAGTGCAATTGAAGCTTCAAAGAAGGTTAAAAGGATAGGAATTGATTTGGGTCAAAGGTGACAAGTGTCACAAGTTGATTGGTAGTCAAAATTTTTTCTTTTCTCTTGTTTTCTTGGTCAAATATTGTGGCTGGTGTATGAGATATTTTGAGGGTTAATTAGCTGAAATAAAATGAGAAGATTAAAGTAATAAAGTATGGGTCAAGTGGTGTGTTTACCCGGTAACAAACGGTACCCGTCGGTTCGAGCCGGTTTTTCTTAAATCGCGTATACTAGGGTTTTTACTTTCTAATCACCAACTTATTATTATCACTTCAAATCATATAATATTTCCTCATCCAAAAGTCACTCTTAAGCACCAAATTTGATTCTCACTCCGTACCGGATAATTACACTACAGATACACGAAAAACCCTATTTCACTTCGATTTGAAATCGGAAAGGAAAACCCTAATTTCCTATGATCATTGGCATTTTTTTTCTAGGATGATTGAGTAGTAGGGCCATTGTAAAAGAATAATTTCCAAATAAAAGGACATTTTTGAGAAAATATAAGGAATTTGCGAGTCCTCACACTCATCCTTTCGAGGCGTCACACATGATATGTTGATTGTAGCTAGCTTTGTGGCTAAAATAAGTATTCTATGTATCCTATATCTTATGAATTTGATTTGGGGCTGTCTTGTGGTGAGAATGAAGTCTTGAAAATGGTTGGAAATTAGGGAAACTAAGTGGAAGTGCTGCTGAAAAGTTTTCACAAGTAGTCTTGGGAAAACTGTCATATCTTGGTGTAGAAAAATCCAAATTTAATTCTGTTTATTGTGTTTAAAACTAGGTTCAGAGTACTTTCTACTGTGAAAATTTTAGAATTTTCCTCAATTGCTACGAATATCTGTGATTTTCCAAACTTGACTGAATTTCTATACCTGTTCTGTTTGTCTACTAGACGAAGCAGCAACATGATGATGGAATTTGACTGATTTGTGTATAGAATCTTGCAAATGTGTCTATTGAGAAATTGTAGCCCTTTAAATCTATTTTTCAATGGTGTAAATTTTATAAATTTTGGATTTAAGATGCCTGAGATATGATTTTTCAAATAGCATTGCGCAAAACTGAAAAAATTCTATTTTCCTAAAACTATTCTTACTTTCATTTTCAACTTCTAGTTGGAGTTGTTGAACTATTTTGATCTTGATTTTCTTTTGACTAATGTGACTTGGTGTAGTGGATCTTATGACACTTTATATATATGATTTTAGGATGTGGAAGTGAGGTTGGAAGTGCACACAAAGCGAATAATTGAACTTGTGCCGTGGTGAGTGTTCCTTGCATGTGTATGCTTTAAATGACTATGTGAAATGTTGTGAATGTTGTCGGAATGTTAAATGCTTTCCAATGATTGTTAAATGGATTTTTGATCGGCAAGTGTGTACTTTATCGTCTCGACCCAAGCAAAAGTGAATTTCAATGATTAAATGCTACTTGTGCATAAATATAAGCCTTTTGGCTGAACTGGACTCTTGTCCTTTGTTGCCAGTCGACTTGAGCCAGAACCGGACTCGTTCGGGTGGTTGGTGACCCTGGGATAGTGTTTTGGTATACTCGAGTATACTACGAAGTCTGATGGAGAACTGGCCAGTGGATTCAATGCAATGATATCAATGAATGAATGACAAGAATACTGAAGGAGTTTTCACTTATAAACATTTCCTAATATGGAGGGATAAGGAAAATAGTTGGCAAATGAATAAATGGCTCCAAGTGAGCACTTCCAATGATTGAATGTTTACTTCTTAAATGACTGGATATTATTGTGCAAAGTGTTTAAACTATTAAATGTCATATTTTCATGGTTTCTTTGCCTGATTACTTGTTTAGGAACCTCACTGGGTTTTTAGCTTATTCCTTTAGTTTTTGTTTTCCTTACAGGAATGGAGGTCCGAAGCAATTAAGTGTGAACTAGAGTGTATAACCCTATTGTACTTATACTTTTGGTTGATAGGATATATTTTGACATTTGATGTTGTATCATACATTTGGCTTTTGGGTTGTAAATAAGTTTACATTTTGGTTGAATTGTAGAACTTACATGTTATTTTGGAGGCTTGAATGATTAATCTTGAGAGTTGATTGAGTGAGTGAGTGAGTCCTGGTGAAAGTTAGGCAGGCGGTTCGCCAAACCCTTGGGTACGCCCTAGAGGGAAGGTGGGGTTGTCACAAGTGGTATCAGAGCTGCTTCGCGTGATCTCTGCGCGGGGTGAGGTTGGGCCAAGTGGTGTTATGGTCCCGATTTCGTGAATGAGTGTAAAGGATTAAGTGTTCTTTTGAGCATAAGTTGTGAATTATGAATGTTATAGGTGTCAAACCTTTATCATGGTACTTGGGGATGATAGATATGTATGTCAGGTAGGAATCTTAAATGTAGATGATTTACTCTTAGGACTGGCCAACTCCAGTTATGAGTTATCTTATTTCGAATTCATGTACCTGAGTACTAAAGAGTTAAGAGCATTAGGATGATGGTCGATATTCCAATTGAATTTGAGGTAAAATGTTGATGGCACAAGTCAAGATGTAGAAAATTCTACTATTTGATCTAGGAATTAAACCGATTGATGGGAGTGGATCAATAAGTGCTATCATGGACTGGTCTTGTAAATGTCTGGTTAGAGTTTCTATAGATGGAAGCTAGATTTGAAATCTGATGGTTGTCGTAAATGTTTAAGGTGTTAGCACTACTGACCTGTTTAATTGCTCCAATGAATGTGTGGCCTTGTTTTGTGTTTATTTTTTATGTAGTCTAATTACAACTACCTATGTATTTCTCTTGTGATAGGTTTGGCCCTCGAATGACTACCATTGCCTATCTGCTTGATTCCTATCCCTCTGAGGTTGAGAGTTTGGATTAGGTATGGAAGTTTTGGAGAAAAGGGGGTTTGGATTTTAATATTGTATGCTACCTCTTGGCAAACTTAGAATGACCGCCCTAATGGACAATAGTAAAATGCACTATTGGGGAGAAAAGGTTATCGATTCTTCTTGATCAAACCTATTGAAGATCGCATAGTGTGGAACTTGAGATCTAAGGACCCGAAATAGGAGTAAGTGGCATCATATCTCGAGGTTTTTCCCTACTTGTGTTTAGATTTCTCACCTATCTTCTCTAGGAATAGCCAAGATGAGTTTCTCTGGATGACTTGGTAGCAACAAATGTAAGAGACATCTGGTTAGAGTTGTGATTTGTGATTAGCTTCTCCTTTGAATACTTTGATTTGTCTGGCAGACTCTTATTTGAGTTTAAGTGAATCGGTGATATGAAGAATTTGAAAAGTGGACATGAGAAAATAGAGATTCGTCGAAAGAGATAGAGTGCCAAAAGAAATGAGTTGCACACTAGAAAGGACGATGGAAACAAGAATATATGGAGAAAACTGAGTGACTGGATAAGAACATGAAACTGGAAAATGAAATACAAAGGAATACCAGAGGAGGTGCGAAATAAGTTTGAGTTGATGCATTCCACTATTTAAGTTGCATCTCATGACATTTCTAGCATTCAACTTAAAAAAGGGTGAAGGAAACTCCCGCGATACTAAAGGAAAAAGTAAAGAGATTAGTAAAAGAGGAACTTACTATGAAGGATAGAGGGAAGAAGAAAAGAAAGAATGGACATATCAAGAACTAGTAATGTTACCTGAAATAGTAGTATTTGTGGGAAGATACGCAGTGAACGTCTTACGTAGTAAGTTGTATTTATTGAAAGAAGGATGATTAGAGAGGGTAGTACGTGTCTAGAAATTTAATTGTAGTCATGAGAGGAGATGTACTTTGGAGATTATTTGCCAATGCATAGTGTTTTATTTCATGATCTAGCAAGAGTAGTAACCAAGTTTCATAGTTACGAATTCTCCTTTTTATCGAGTTCTTAAATTTATATCACTTTGCACAATTTGACGCCTTCGTTGAACTTCCTTAGCATAAGAAGTTAGCCATTACTTCTGTGAGATTTTCCTTCTAGGCAAGTTGTGGTAGCACTATAAGTGAGAAAAAACCACTTGAAAATTGGAGGAAAATCCTATAGCATCAAGTTTTGTATGAGCAAAGGTTAGAATTTCGAGGACGAAATTCTTTTAAGAGGGAGAGAGTGTGAAGCCCCGAAATTTTACTTGTCTTTATAGTTCTTACTTGTACTTACTTGCGTTAAATTTTTGGTTGCTTTAATGGTTGAATTTGAACCAAGAGAGTGAAATTTTGTTAAGAAAAGTTTCATTTTTTCAAGTTGTTTGAAAATCTAGAAATTTTCGCAAGAGGCTCTGCGCAGCTTTGACAAATTGGCTATAACTTCATATAGGAAAGTCAGAATTCAGTTCCATTTGTTGCGTTTGAAATTAGACTCATAGGACTTCCTACGCTATAAAATTCAAAGTTTGATTCAATTTCTATAAATACCAAAAATCGGCAAAGTTGACTGAAAACTTTTGCCCCGCACAAGTAAAAACTGAAATGTTGTAGTAGCTTACGACTCAGTTTGGGCCAACTTAAGAACTGAATTTCCTTGAGATGTCTTCTAAAGATTATTAGTGTTTCAAGTCTAGTTTTTAACAAGCTAAGTTTTATGAATTTTTTACATTGATAACTCAAGTTATGATTTTTCTAAAGGAATGGTGTAAGTTAGGATTTTTTGTGCATTTTGGTAATGTGACCAACTAATGGGGTGTGCGGTATAAATTGTGAGGAAATGAGGGAGTTGTGTGTGTGACGATTTGAAAATTTGCTTATATTTTTTTGTAATTCTCTCTTATTTTGAATAAGTTAATTTATAATTCCTTTTACTACTAATTTTATTCCCTCAATAGTTGTAATATATAATAGAATCGAGATTTTTACTTTTACTTTTATAGTTAGAGCAAATTAAGGTTTTTTCGTATTTTGGTAGTGTGATCACTTGGTGAGGTATGTGTACTAAATTTGGTGGATAAGAGCGAGTATTAAGTAAGAGGAAGTGTATGATTAGAAGTGCTAATAATAAGTTAGTGAATCATAAGTTAAAACATAAGTATGAGAGAGTTAAGGAAAATAGGCTTGAACCGATGTGCACCGTTTATTACCGATTGAGTACACCACTTGACCAATAATATTTTCTTATCCTAATTTTGTTGTGTTTATTTCACCTAATCCTTCCTAAATTACCCCTTAATCCAACCATCTTTGTTGACTAAGGAAAAGGAAAGAAAAGAAAAAAAAGAGAGAAAACTTGGCTTTGACAAGTGTCAAAGATCCAAGAGTTGTTGACCAAGATTATTCCTTTCTTCTTATCTTTCTTGTTTGCTCAATTTCTTCATTTTCTTCTTGAGCTTGGCCGAAACTTTGGAGAGGAAAGAAGAGGAGAAAAACTTCCATTCCTACCTTGGATCTTGCCTAGTTTGAGTTGGAACCACAAAAATAAACCGATTAAACTTGCATCAAGGGTGTTAGGAAGCTTGGTATGGTGAAAGTTTTGGAAGAAATAGTTTGGTTCCTCACTTTCAAGAAGGTTTGGTAAGGTATAAGTCTAAAACTTCTTTTTATCTTTCTTAATTTTGCTAAATATGCTATAGAAGTTTTGAATCTTGGAATATTGTGGATGATTTTCTAGTTTTGGGTTGTTCAGTGAAAATTTCAGCTAGGGTTTTATATTTCTTAGCTTTGATTATGTTGTTTAACTAGCAAATATTGGTATTGAGCTTGGATATGGAATTTGTGAGGTGATTAATGGCATGATTGTGACATTTTAGCATTAAAAGATGAATTTCCAGCTTTGGTGAGAAAATTCCAGTTTTGGTAGTGGTTGATTATTTGCTAGAAATGACTTATATTTGGATGGTTTGTAGCCTAGATGAAGAGCTATATTGATATGTTTATTGGTGGTGTTTGAATTGGACTGATTTGAGGAAAAACATGAAGCCTTAAATGGCTGGAAAATTGGATAAATACAAAGGGTATGCTGCCCAAATTTTCATTCGAGAGATAAGTGAGTGAACTTGGAACTTGAGCGGTGATTCGGGAATGAATTGGACTTCGGTTGTCTAGGGCATTCAAGTTTCTTTTAGTAGAGGTACATAAGTTGAATTTTTGCCAAAACTCGTACCCTTTAAAAGGCAAAAGTAGCAACCACTATAAATACGTTTTCTTCATCTTTTAGACTAAGTTACGAACTTAAAAGTGTTAATCGCTTCTTTATCGAAACCAAACGAGCGAGCATGAATTTTCTAGAGTTTGATAAGTGAAATGAATACTACTTCAACAAGTTTCATTTATTTGCTTTTCTTTTAGTGAAACTCTTATATTTTGAACCCTAATTGCTTTCAAACTGTCCAATGATATATTATCGCAGATTTGGATTCCAACCAAGGAGTTGACCTTGGACGTGGTTTTGATAAGAAATAAATTGTTGGTGAGTGTTTCCAAGTACATGATTGAACTTGGTATTTGAAAGAAATACTTGACTTGTTTGGACGGACAAGGGTGTACTTTATTGCACTTGCCCTAATGTGATTTATTACTATTTACTAACTATTATTGACTTGATATACATGTGTACAACTTGAATACTACCTGAGATCATGTACTTGACTTGTAAGTGCTGAGCGGTAACGTGTACCACACTCTATCGAGCGTGTGATGCCCCCACCTCCCCCTAGGGCGTACTCCAGGGTATCGGCGGGTCACCTGCACAGCTCTCGCCGAGACTCACTCACTCACTACAGTCCTCAACTGAATTACAAGATAAATCTCAAATATTACATCAAATTCTCCCAGAATTACATATCCCGAGTACCAGAAAGTAAACCCTAGAAAAGCTGATAACTACAACCACCACGACAACTATATACATCTTACTAGTCAACTTATAACAGGTACAAAGTCAACTATTTAATAACCAAAAGTCTATACACCTTCCCGAGCGACCCTCGTGTCGGCCCCCTACTAAGGAAAACAAATGGAACGGGGTAAGCTATATGCTTAGTGAATAATTGGGGTTAAATGTAAAAGCACATTCAAATAAACATATAAATTCAAATATTTCACATCAATACAGAAATGTAACAACACAATGGTAGGATACGGGTGGCTCCAAAGCCAGCTCAATTCCCCGAGCTTGAACGACTGTTGACACTCCATCAACCAAAGTACTCATGGTCCGTAGACTCCACTTAACTTTCCCCGTTCACCTTATCAACCCCCGCTGGCTAGTCAACAGCACACAGCAGCTCAAGCAAAACAAAACTTAGCTTTCATCAAAGCTTTAACAAAGAACTAAATCCCACGGTTAGCATGGAACTAACTTCGACCAAACCCCTGCTGGTTCGAATAGTTCGTTTACCCTTGGAACCGGGCTGGAACCAAGCCTTGAGATATCGGATCTCTCAATAGATGGTATCTCTCAACAAAGTACTTACCCCAAACAGCACACAGCAAATGGGGTTCAATTCAAGTCATGCAATCACCCCCATCAGCACATAGCAAAAGGGTGTTACTCTGCACAAAGCATGTATTCTCACATTTTAAATCAAAACAAAGGATGGGTTTAGGTCGAGTGAGATAAAGTACACCCTCGCCTAAGTATCTATTTAACATATACAAAGCACTTTAACAATTTCACATCAATAAACAACCCAATTACTCATTTGATAAAGCTTGACACGAAAAACGATACAATTCACTGAGCTTGACCGTCACCATCAAAAGCCTCACAGTCTGTATTGATAGATTATATACACACATAAGTGAAACGGCCACACAATAGCAGTTTATAACTTGAATGATCAAAACCGGTCAAAAATAGTCAAAACGGTCAAAACGATATTAAGGCCACAAGATTGTCGAAATTGGCCAAAACGGCCATAATGGTAAAAAAATAACAAAAATAGTCTTAAACGGTCCAAAATGGCAAAAACAGTTGAAAAATGCAAGTACGCGTGCGCGGAAATGAAAACGGTCGCACGTCCGCACCCAAAGGCGCAAACGGACATTTTACAGTTTTGACACCTTTTACGGTTTTAGTTATAACAGAAGCTATAGTCATCAGTTTAAGGTATACGAGATACTATTTTGAAGCTAAGACAAATACCTACAACTTTGATGAAGACCACTCAGTCCAGTTCCTAGTGTATATAGGTCAAAATTGCAAATTACAGAACCAAAATCTCACATTCGGGCTAGTTAACTGCACTATGCGTAAACGATAATAACTCAGGCTACCGAAATCCGATGAAGGCATTCTCAGGGGCGTTGGAAAGATAAGACATAGGGATAAATATTTAATGTTTTGGCCAAAGGCTGGTTTGATACGGATCATGGTGAAAAAATGCAGCCAACGTGAGGCAATGTAAAAACTGTCTGCTGGACTCTATCTAAGGCAGTCTCAGGGGTAATTTTATCTTTTCATGAGCTACAGTGCTTGGATTGGGCTGAAACTTTGCAGGCAACTAAAAAACATCATTCTATACAACTTTCATGTTTTAGGCTAAGATAATTCAGCCTCTAACATAGTGAAATAGAACCGGGAAGAACAGGGAAATATGAAAACTTAAACCTGGAATTTGAACTTTTCCTCTAGAATTTCATATCTAGTAAGCATTCAAGCATCAAAGCTAACAATTACTAACACTATAATATCCATTACTAGATGAATAACCATAAGCAAGGCTAAAAATGTAAACGCTAGCTCCATATTCCACATATCATTCCAAACTAGCAAATTTACCGTCATAGACCAAGAATATGAGTTTCTATCCAAACTTAAACAAGATTAATGAAGAGTAAAGGGATAGGAAGCCATGGTACCTTCCAAAGCTCCTTGTAGGTGAGAAATCAAATACTTTCTTCTCAAACTTTTACCACACACAACTATCTAAGCACTAAAATGAAAGTTTAATCGATTTGGATTTTGGATTTTCACTCAACTAAGTTGGATTCAAGGTGAAGTTGCTAGCTTGTCTTCCTCTCCTTTTTTTTTCTCTCAAACTCACAACCAAGAGGCTGGAATGGAGGAGAAAGTGGAGTTTCAAGAAGGTTTATAAGATGGTAATTGGTTTGGGTCAAAGTTAGGTGGATGACCGCCAAGTGTCACCACAGGATTCAACCTGGTCAATATTTTCGGCCATCTTAAGCTGGATTAAGGGCTGATATTTTGCATTAATATCAAGGTTATTTTATGGTAAGAAAATGGTGGTCAAGTGGTGCACTCAATCGGTAACAAATGGTACCCGTTGGTTCAACCCGATTTTTCTTAAATTGCGCGTACTAGGGTTTTCACTTATAATTCTCTCACTTATTATTCTCACTTCCAATCACACACTTAATATCATCTAAAACTCACTCTTAATCACCAAATTGATCCACTCTCCGTACCGGATGGTCACACTACGGATAGACGTAAAAATCTTAGTTTATCCTAACGATGAATGCAAAAGGAAAAACTCTTAATTCTATTCTTTATTCTAAACATTGGAGATATAAAATGAGCAGTATAGCTATTATAAGGGAATAAATGCTAAATAAAAAGGAATTTTAAGAAAATATGAGGGATTTTACAGTTCCAGTGATTATAATTAGGGTTTCGATTCAAAATGAGAGATTTAAGAAAACCGGTTTGTCACAAGTAAATTAGGGTTTTTGTTTAGATTTTAGGGTTTCTAAAATTTAGGGTTTTCTCATTTTTTTTAAAACAAAACAATGTCTTAAATAAAGAGATCGTAATATCCTCTTGGAAACTAACAACAATTGATGAGCAACCCTAGGGGAAGACCCTCCTAGAACCTCCCAACCTTGTAATTATCAGAGTTGGACCTTTTCTCCCAATGGAAATTGAACTCGATTGTTCTCATGAACTCAAGACCTCTGACACACAAAGGCAATCAGCAACCTTAAGCAAATAATGATGGATGAAGAGACACCACGATTAGGGAACAAACTAATCGATAAAGTCAGATTTGAATCCTAAGTAATGAACTCAAGAATTCAAGAGTAAGTTCGATTAAGAATTTGAAGGAAAATTCCTCACGATTTCTGGTTGTAAAATATTCTCTGCGGACTGATACAAGAGGTGCCTTTTTATAGGCTAAAACTAGGGCAAACTCCGGGCCACATAAACCTGAAAGAAATTCGGTCCGCATAAAGAGCTTAAAGAGTCAGCTCTTTAAGGCTTTCCGATAAGGCCCAATAAGTAATAAAATACTTAACGCCTAACAACTACTAAACTAGACAGTCTTAAAACAACTACCAACTAAACTAACAAGTATGAGATCATTCCTTCACTTCAAACGTACAAGTGAACAAAGTAACGTCATGGTCCATCAAATCTTCAAACCTAGCTTGCTCCTTGCTTGTATGGTGAATGATCAAGGCTTGTAAAGCTTCCTTCACCTTCTTGGATCTTGATCTTGTCATCGGGCCGTCAATGTTGTCCTTGACCCAAGGTTGAAGTGGTTGCGCACCCGTATCCGTATCATTCCCTCCCTCCTCGAAAGGATTCGTCCTCGAATCTTCAAAGTCTGTATCAAAGTCAAAAGGAGATAGGTCAGACACATTAAAAGATGCGCTTATGCCATACTCACTTGGAAGTTCCAATTTGTATGCATTGTTGTTGATCCTCTCTAGTACTCGAAAAGGTCCGTCGCCTCTTGGATGTAACTTGGTCTGTCGAGATGCTGGAAATCTTTCCTTCCTCATGTGTACCCAAACCCAATCACCGGGTTCGAATACAACACGTTTTCTCCCCTTATTTGCATGTTGTGCATATTGCGCATTTTTCTTCTCAATTTGAGCTCGAACTCTCTCATGCAAGGTCCGAACAGCTTCTGCCTTTTTGACACCATCTGCGCTTAAACACTCATTAACAGGAATAGGTGATAAATCTAGAGGGGTTAGCGGCTGAAACCCATAAACAATTTCAAAAGGGGAATGATTGGTAGTAGAATGAGTGGTGCGGTTATATGCAAACTCGGCAATAGGCAAACATTCTTCCCACTTCTTCAAGTTCTTTTGAACAATGGCTCGAAGTAGAGCACCAAGGGTTCAATTGGTTACCTCAGTCTGACCATCCGTTTGGGGATGACTAGAAGTAGAAAACAGCAACTTAGTTCCCAACTTTCCCCAAAGTGATTTCCAGAAATAGCTTAAGAATTTCACATCTCTATCACTTACAATGGTACGCGGTACTCCATGCAATCTAACCACATCCTTGAAGAATAAATCAGCAACATGGCGCGCATCATTTGTTTTCCTACAAGGGATAAAATGAGCCATTTTAGAAAATCTATCCACTACAACAAAGATACTATCCATACCTGTAGAAGATCTTGGTAAACCAAGCACAAAATCCATGGATATGTCTGTCCAAGGAGCATGAGGTACGGGTAGAGGAGTATACAATCCATGAGGGTTACTCCTTGACTTTGCCTGCTTACACTTTAAACACTTATCACAAATGTTAGCAATGTCACGCCTCATTTTAGGCCAATAGAAATGCTCATGCAAAATGTCAAGAGTTTTATCAATACCGAAATGCCCCATCAACCCTCCGCCATGGGCTTCTCTAACAAGTAATTCCCTAAGTGAACAGTTGGGAATACATAGGCGATTTTCTTTGAACAAGAAGCCTTCATGCCTATAAAACTTTTGAAATGCAGCATGTTCACAAGCTTGAAACACATTAGAAAAATCAGCATCATGTGCATACAAGTCTTTAATGTGCTCAAAACCAAGTAACTTAGTGCTCAGGTTAGTGATCAAAATATACCTTCTAGACAAAGCATCCGCAACGACATTATCTTTTCCCTTCTTATACTTAATGATATATGGAAAGGAATCAATAAATGCAATCCATTTTGCATGTCTTTTATGCAACTTACCCTGCCCCTTAAGGAATTTAATTGATTCATGATCAGTATGTATCACAAATTCCTTAGACATAAGATAGTGCTGCCACACTTCAAGAGCACGCACAACAGCATACAATTCTTTATCATAAGTAGGGTAATTAAGAGCTCCCCCACTCAATTTCTCACTGAAATATGCCAAGGGCCTATTATTTTGATGTAAAACAGCCCCTATGCCGATCCCACTAGCATCACATTCAACTTCAAACATCAAATCAAAATTAGGCAGAGCAAGAATAGGTGCTGAAGTTAACAAATTTTTAAGCTTATTAAACGACTCTTCTTGCTCTTTTCCCCATTGAAACCCCACATTCTTTTTAACTATCTCATTCAAAGGTGCTGCAATAGTGCTAAAGTCTTTAACAAATCTCCTATAGAAGCTTGCAAGACCATGAAAGGACCTTACCTGAGACACATTGGTTGGAGTCGGCCACTCCATGATGGCCTTTACCTTGGCGGGATCAACACTTATGCCATTTACTCCAACAATATAACCAAGAAAGTTAACCTCAGAAGTGCAAAAGACACATTTTTCCATGTTAGCAAATAGCCTATTTTCACGCAAGGCACTTAAAACAAGTCGCAAATGCTCAACATGCTCTTCTAAAGACTTGCTAAAGATCAGTATATCATCAAAATAAACAACAACGAACTTCCCAAGAAAATGCCTTAAAACATGGTTCATTAATCTCATGAAAGTACTTGGAGCGTTTGTTAAGCCAAAAGGCATCACAAGCCACTCATAAAGACCATACTTTGTTTTGAAAGCAGTTTTCCATTCGTCACCTTCCTTTATCCTTATTTGATGATACCCAGATCTTAAATCAATTTTAGTGAAAATAATTGCCCCATGCAATTCTTCTAACATATCGTCTAACCTAGGAATGGGATGACGATACTTAACAGTGATTTTATTAATTGCACGACAATCGGTACACATTCTCCAAGTCCCTTCTTTCTTAGGTACTAAAATGACTGGAACCGCACAAGGACTAAGAGATTCACGAACCTGGTCCTTTTCAAGGAGGGAATCGACTTGCCTTTGGATTTCCTTTGTTTCCTCCGGATTTGCTCTATAGGCTGGTCGATTTGGTAGAACTGCTCCAGGAACAAAGTCGATTTGATGTTCAATACCTCGAATTGGAGGTAATCCTTTCGGTAGTTCCTCAGGAAACACATCCTTGAATTCCTGCAAAAGAGAGTAGATTGCACTAGGAAGAGAATCGGTTATGCCTAGTGTGTAGAAAGAAGAATAATCAGCTTCCCTGTACAGAAGTACTATGAGAAGACTTTGTGCATTCAAAGCCATATCTACCTCACGCACACTTGCATAGAAATTCCTTTTTTTCACTTTCAAGCTCTCGGCTTCACTGAGTTTTTTTCCACTCGAATTTCCTTTTTCACTCAACTCGGCCTCTACTTTCTTTTTCCCCTCATTCTCTCTCTCATTCGGCTTTTTCTTTGTTTCTTTCGATTGCCTTTTCTCTCTCTCTTTTCTTAAATGCAATTGTTCTTCATACACTTGTGTAGGTGTCAATGGTGAAAGAGTGATTTTGAGGTTGTCCATAATGAACTTATACTTATTGGTAAGTCCAATATGATCAGCCTGTCTATCATACTCCCAAGGACGCCCTAACAAGACATGACTAGCTTGCATAGGAATTATATCACATAAAACGTGATCCTTGTATCGACCAATAGAAAAAGCAATTAAAGCTTGTTTGGTCACCTTGACTTCCCCCCCATCATTTAACCAAGATAGTCTATAGGGTTTAGGATGGTAAGTCCATGGAAGGTGTTTTTGCTCAACAAAGTCAGCAGCTACGCAATTAGTACAAGAGCCACTATCAATGATCATGAGACATACCTCATCTCCAATTTTGCATCTCGTATGAAAAATGTTGGTCCGTTGGAGATCATCTTCTTGAGCTTGTGCATTTAGCACTCTCATAGTCACCATAGTTCGAGCCACGGGGTCCTCTTCTATTTCAACCAGGTCATCATCCTTCCCCTCTTCTTCAAGCGGTGGCATGTCCGCATATTCCTCCTCCCCTTCGCTTTGCCACATTCCCTCTTCATTCATATACATGATGCTTCGGTTAGGGCATTGAGCCATGAGGTGGCCAATTCCCTTGCATTTGAAACATGCCTTTGGCTGGTTGGTAGATGTATTTGCTCCTGGAAGAGTTGACCGCGGGGTTGGTTTAGAAGAAGTTGCACTCGGATGGGACGGTTGTTCCATCCGCTTGTTTTCCCTCTCTCTATTACCTTGCCTTGGCCAAACATTGGTTGTTGGCAATTGATTTCTTTTCCAAGGAGTGGAAGAGGATGTAGTGGTTCGGCCACTAGAGTTCTTTAGAGGTAAGGCTTGTTTTTCCACCTTTTCTGCATAAGACACCATTTGTTGAAGTTCAAAGTGGTCTTGAAGCTCAACCTTCTTCCTAATTTCAGGATTTAATCCATTAAGGAACCTCGCCATGGTTGCTTCCGGATCCTCTTGGACATTGGCCCTTATCATCGCTACCTCCATTTGTTTGTGGTACTCATCAACCGAATTAGAATCTTGAGTGAGTCGTTGGAGCCGATTGTACAAGTCCGTGGTATAATGGAAGGGTACAAATCGTTTCCTCATCACTTGCTTCATTTCAGCCCAAGTGTCAATTGATGGTTCCCTATTTCTCCTCCTTATGGCACATACTTGCTCCCACCAAATGGATGCATAATCTTCAAATTCAATAGCCGCAAGTTTCACCTTTTTCTCTTCAGAGTAGTTGTGGACCTCAAACACTTGCTCAACTCGCCTAACCCAATCCAAGTAAGTTTCAGGATCATTTTTCCCATGAAAGGTAGGCATCTTGGTCTTGATGGACCCAAGATTGTCATCGATTCTCCTAGGTCGGTCTCGACCTTCCCTTGCTCCTCTTTGGCTTTTCCTTGATCGAATCGAGGTGTTAGAATGATATCCCTCATCATCCGCATCATGATCAGCACTCTGAACACTCGAAGCTCTATTGTATGTATCTCCAGTACCTCGCATCTCAATGGCAGCCAGCCTGTCGGATATTTGTGTCATCACAACTTCCTGTCTCTCCGCTTGTTTTTGAAGAGCTTGGAGCACCAGTTTGAGTGACATGTCAGTCTCAGACGGCTCAGGCATGTTCCCCTCTTGAGACATGTTGTCAAACCTGCAAAACAAATGTATCCTAGTCTACCTTGCAAAGCACTCGTGTATCACTCAAGAAAACACACTCACTCTCAATTTTCCTTTTCGAAGTTCTTAAAACAACTCAACTCTCAAAATTTCCAGAATTAATTACCCTATAAGTAATAAGACACAAAGCAGAATTTTTTTTTTTATGAATCCTAGAAAACAAAAACTCTACCTGAAGCTAGAACTGGTTTTTTTTTTTTTTTTTTTTTTTGAGCTGTTGCTTTGATGAGTTTCTGGTCAGTATTTGGATGGTAAATGGTGTTTGTGGCGGTTTAGGTTTGGTTTTGGAAACTGATTTGGGGTGTTTGGGGCTGGTTAGGTCGTTTGGGGTCTTTGGAATTCAATCAAGATTGGAACTCAAGAGTTGGAAACCAATCAAGATTAGGAAACTCAAATTTTGGGAAATCAACCAAGATTTGGAGACTAATCAAGATTTGGAGACCAATCAAGAATTGGAAACTCAAGATTTGGGAAACTTGATTTCCTTTGTGTGAGAGCCAATTCCTTCTCTTCTTCCTTTTTTTTTTTCTCTTTCGTTTTTTTTCTCTTCTTTTTTTTTCGGCTCTTCAAGGAAGCACAAATTCAGATCACACTAACAAGTTTAAGAAAAATGGATGAAAGGTTATGCAAATTTCAAGAAGACCCTAGTTCTTGATTTATTGTTCAAGAATCTTCAAAACAAGACTTAGTGGTCCAAGAACTTCAAGAATTTGTTCAAGAAGCTCAAGAACTTCCCCAAATTACGTTGTGGTGTTTAGGGTTTGCAAGAACAACAACCAATACTCAAGAAATAGGCAAAACAGAATTTCAGCAATACTCAAAAGAAAGATTCCAGCAATACTCTAGCAACTTGGACACTAAAAACAATATAAGGTACGTGACTCTTTTTTTTTTTGTCTTTAAACCCTAACAACCCAAACAAAAGTATAACAGACTCAAGAACAAAAGTTGGACAGAAAACACAAAAAGACAATACCCAAACAGTTTTTTTTTCGGATGAACAGTAACGTGAACAGTACGCTACAGTAACGATGAACAGTAACGATGAACAGTAACTACCAACTAAACTAACAAGTATGAGATCATTCCTTCACTTCAAACGTACAAGTGAACAAAGTAACGTCATGGTCCATCAAATCTTCAAACCTAGCTTGCTCCTTGCTTGTATGGTGAATGATCAAGGCTTGTAAAGCTTCCTTCACCTTCTTGGATCTTGATCTTGTCATCGGACCGTCAATGTTGTCCTTGACCCAAGGTTGAAGTGGTTGCGCACCCGTATCCGTATCAACAATAATATCCTAAAAGTTAGGGTATCATAATCTCCCCTCCTTAAAAGAATGTCGTCCTCAACATTCCAACTTGCACTAATCAGATCAAAACAATCCTCGAAAGCAGTCAAATACTAAGAATCTCCAATCCTAGTTATCACTTAGCAACGAGCCAACTGGTAGCTAAACAAGTAACCAAATAGAACATGTAAAAGGCCTCGGTTCAACCAACTAGTTCTGAGTTGGAAATAAAGTCTCAGATATTCGGAAAATTTAGAGCATGGCTTAGGTTCAAGTCGAAAGTTTTACCCCCTGGCGGTGCTGGACAACACAACAAGCTAGCATAACAACTATACTTCGCCAAAGAGTTTTAGTTCAAAATATCATCCCTGGTAGTGCTGGACAACACAACAAACTAGTACACGGCTATACTTCACCAAGGAGTCTCAATTCGAAATTTCATTCCTGGTGGTGCTTGAAAACACAACAGGCAGTGCTTCACCAGTAGAATGGCGGTGCTTGAAAACACAACAAACGATGCCTCACCAGAGAGGTTCAGTTCAACCGCTACAGAAGAATAGTAGCTGGTCTACAACCACAGAAATACGAATAAGTTCAAAAGTAGGGTCAAAGCAGGGTTCAAACAAATAAGTTCAAAAGCAGAGCCAATTACTTCAAGTTCAAGGAGCACAGGTACGAATAAGAACTCACAAAATCCAAATCCACTTACAGGTCGTATACGAACCAAACTACTTGCTCATGCGTAAATGAAATACCATACATTCAGTCAAACCAGGTCCACTAAGTGTACGTAAGAGCACACTCGCCTAAACAAGTTCAAGTCTCATATAAGCTCAGCTTAGTCGGTCTCCGGCAGTTCAAGTAGTTCAAATTCCAACACTTACAAATCGGGTGGTGCCAACCTTAATCAAACAAGAAGACTAGAAGAAGGGTGCAAAATCAAAAGTTTTCTCACAATTCCAGCCACCACCATAATCTATCAAAACCCAAGCCAAACACTTATTGGACAAGTCCAAGTCATTATTTCAAACTCCTCATTCAGTTAAGTCTAGAGTATAATACAAAATTTTCTGTGCTTTAACCTGTGCCATTACAACTTATCTCAAACTCAATTATACTTTCTATTCACATCATCATACATTAACCATGTTTTATCCAAAATTCATGAGCATTTCCTCAGGAAAAGTATCAAGTACTCAAGTACAAGAAGTCAAACCAAGAAACTTCACGACTCAGACCATACGCTCTCAAACAAAAATCAACAAAGTCATATCTTACGCGTATCACTTTCAAGATTCACATCTTACGCTCCAAAAGAGCACTTAACTTACAAACCAATCCCACAGTCCGGCATCCTAAACTTTAAGCCTAGGATACAATACAGAGATCTGAAACCTAAGCTCTAATACCACCTGTGACGCCCCCACCTCCCCCTGGGGCGTACCCTAGTGTATTGGCGGGTCGCCTGCCCAGTTCTCGCCGGGACTCACTCACTTTGTGAGAACCCGTAATTTTTCCAATTTCTAGGTTTTATTATATTTCTAGGTTTTCTTATTTTCAATGATTTGTTTTCTGCACTTTCTGTATCCAAAAAAATTTTCTAGATAAATTTTATGAGTAAATATAATTTTTAGATGATTTTTCTAGTATTGAATAGGTTTTGAGAAATTAAGAGTGAATACCGGACGTGGGACCCACTAGTGCGAAAAGTTCGGCAATTTTCGGCCAACTAGGTTAAGTTTTGGATACTAGATTTAATTTACCAGGTGTTAAGGGATAAGTAGAGGATGTTATTTGGATTGGTGTGAGAGGGAACAAAGAGATAGAGATTCATTAATTAGGTGACAAGTGTCACCATTTGATTGGGCTACCTTAAGACTTTCTTACCATTGACTTAAATAACCAAAAATGACCCAAATATCTTCCAAAAATCTTCAAGAAGAGCCGGCCCTCTCAAGCTTTCTTTCTCTCTCTCTTATTCCAAGTACAAGGACTTCAATCTTGCTCCAAATCATCAAAACTAACCATCCAACCTTGAAATTACTCCATAAAACCTCTTCAATTAGAGTTAGTAAGTGGATTTGTGGAGTTATTTGGAAGGTTAAGGTGACCCATAGCTCTCTCTCTCTCTTGTTTTAAAGGTAAGTCATGAAGTACCACTCTCCTCCCTCTAATGATGCTGAATTGATGCTTAGTGGTGGTATAAGGTGCCACTTTATGGATTATATTGTGATTTTTGGTTGAATTGATGAACTTTTGTAATTTTTGGGGATTTTTTCTGTTTTAATATGAGTATGATTGTGTGGCTATATATGATGATTGGAAATGGTATATAATGATTCTAGAAGGTGGAAAAAGTGGAAGATTGCAAGTAATTTCTGTTTTGGAAGAAATCTGGAAAATTAGGGTTCCTTGGTTCTTCATTCTGTCCGAAATTTTAGGTCATAGATAGAGGCCGAATTGGCCTTAGCTCAAAACATGAAAGTTGTAGGGAATGACATTTTAGAGGTGCCTACAAAATTTGAGGTCAATTGGAGTAGTGTGGAATGAGATAAGTCGAAATTACTATTGCTGTTCTGGTTTTACCCGAAATTGAGATTTGGGACTGTAATTGGGTGTTTTGGTCTGAATTGCTTCCGAATTGGTTGTTGAGGCCTTCTGATGAAATTTATCCCTGTTTCTTAGCTTTCAGCTGGTTTTGGAATTTCTGGATTTGGACTTGTAGAGCCTGAGTTATGATGTTTCCGCTAGAATGCGTTTTGGTGAATCTGTTTTACATTTTTGATGTGGTATCTTGCATTTTTGACCTGTTTGCCCTCAAAACTGGGTTGAGTGACCTTCTGTGATGTTGTAGCCCTGTCTTTTAGCTTCGAAATGGTGGGTCTTATACCTTCATCCGATAATTCTAGGGCATTTGGTGCCATTACCGCAAAAAGAGGTCAAAAACTGTTTTTTCAAGGCCAAAGCTAATTGCATTTCCGAATTTTCTGGTTTTCTCTAATGTTTGTATATGTTTATGGAACCCTATTGGGGTCATATTTGGCATTGATTTATGATTCGTTATCGAGTCTCATTGTACTTGTTTACATGTTTTAAGGCTTACTCTTATTCCGGTCATTTCCTAGCTAACTTTTGTACTTGTACTACTTTGAGCCTAGTGAACGGCTTTTGGGAAATGAGATGAATTTTGTGTGAGATGTTGGGACTGATTTGAGGAAATAATGAAGCCATGATGGCTGGAAAATAGGTAAAAACAAGGGATATGCTGCCGAAATTTTACTTGAAGGCTAGTTGGATTTACTTGTGATTTGAGCAAAGGGCTTTTGGGTTGTTTGCACCTAGGTCTTCATGTTACCTTTTCGTTTCCAAGAAAATCATGTTTTCCACCCTTGCATTAGTATTTATTTGGCAAGGCGTACGACGTGTAGTCGAGCCTCACTTGTGCATTCCGTTTACTCGATTTTTGGATATGAAACCTTCAATTAGTTTACTTTGATTATTTTAGGGTCTTTTAGCGATTAAGGCCAATCTGAAGTGAAAACTTTTGAAGTTGAGCCAGTGAGTGTACCACCCCCCTCCGTTGCTTTTTAACTTGATTTCTGCTCTGTAATCTGTTTATTTGTTTGAGACGAGGGTGTACTTTATCACACTCGTTCTCTTGTCTGTTCATATGCCAATTTACTATGCAAAATTTGAATCTGTTATCTGTGTCTGCATCTGTTCGGATTTCTATGACCTATGAGCTTAGTCCTGTGGCTAACGAACCACGGTAGTCTGTTCGGGGATTTTGGGTATTAAGACCCTTGATTCCGGGTATACTCGAGTATTACCATTTTGTTCGTTTGAGGTGAGCGGGCCCGGTAAAGGGGTGTTTGGTGGACGGAATTCGGTGCGAAGTGGGTCTACGGACGCGTTGGTTCTATATACGTTGACGGAGAGTCAACCGGTTTGGATCAAGTACTGCGCTGGAATTTTGGCTCCTGAGAGCCACCTGTATCCTTCCTATGTGAATCATTAGTTACTTTACTTTACATCTGGCATGTGTATCTGATTTATTAAATGTGAAATGCCATGATTTTTCTGCTATATGTTTGGTACCTCATTGAGCGCAAGCTCACCCCTTTCTGTTCCTTTTGTTTTCCTTATAGGAAAATAAATACTTTTGGACTGGATTTGACAAATGGCTGCCAAATTGAGCTAGTTGAACATATATTTTGTATAGCTCATGTATTAAAATCTTAAATGGACTTTTGGGAACTGTTTTCCTTTTGATTTGGCAAACCAGACATGTATCCACTTTTGAATACTTTTGTATGCCACTTTGGCTTGTAAATGCTAAGTTTCAAGATGGGAATGTTTGCTTGGTATTTGGTTGGGTTTTGACGGGTCGGTTACTAGTCATAGCCGACTTCGATTTTATTTTTTATTTATTTATTTTTTTTACCCGCGGTGGTAAGTTTCGGGATGTATTAGCTCGTTCTATACCGAACCGTTAGTCCTAGTGAGAGTTAGGCAGGCGACCCGCCGAACCCTCTGGTTCGCCTTAGGGGGAGGTGGGGCCGTCACACACTCACTATTGTCCCCAACTGAATTACAAGATAAATCTCAAATATTACTTCCAATTCTCCCAGAATTACATATCCCGAGTACCAGAAAGTAAACCCTAAAAAAGCTGATAACTACAACTACCACGACAACTATATACATCTTACTAGTCAACTTATAACAGGTACAAAGTCAACTATTTAATAACCAAAAGTCTATACACCTTCCCGAGCGACCCCCGTGTCGGCCCCCTGCTAAGGAAAACAAATGGAACGGGGTAAGCTATATGTTTAGTGAATAATTGGGGTTAAATTAAAAGCACATTCAAATAAACATATAAATCCAAATATTTCACATCAATATAGAAATGTGACATCACAATGGTAGGATACGGGTGGCTTCAAAGCCAACTCAATTCCCCGAGCTTGAACGCCTGTTGACACTCCATCAACCAAAGTACTCATGGTCCGTAGACTCCACTTAACTTTCCCCGTTCACCTTATCAACCCCCGCTGGCCAGTCAACAGCACACAGCAGCTCAAGCGAAACAAAACTTAGCTTTCATCAAAGCTTTAACAAAGAACTAAATCCCAAGGGTAGCATGGAACTAACTTCGACTAAGCCCCGGCTGGCTCGAATAGTTCGTCTACCCTTGGAACCGGGCTGGAACCAAGCCCTGAGATATCCGATCTCTCAATAGATGGTATCTCTCAACAAAGTACACAACAAAGTACTTATCCCAAACAGCACCCCCATCAGCACACAGCAAAAGGGTGTTACTCAACACAAAGCATGTATTCTCATATTTTAAATCAAAACAAAGGATGGGCTTAAGTCGAGTGAGATAAAGTCCACTCTCGCCTAAGTATCCATTTAATATATACAAAGCACTTTAACAATTTCACATCAATAAACAACCCAATTACTCACTTGAAAAAGCTTGACACGAAAAACGATACAATTCACTGAGCTTGACCGTCACCGCCAAAAGCCTCACAGTCTGTATTGACAGATTATATACACACATAAGTGTAACGGCCATATAATAGCAGTTTATAATTTGAATGATCGAAACCGGTCAAAAATAGTCAAAACGGTCAAAACGATATTAAGGCCACAAGATTGTCGAAATTGGCCGAAACGGCCGGAATGGTAACAAAATAACAAAAATAGTCTTAAACGGTCCAAAATGGCAAAAACAGTTGAAAAATGCACGTACACATGCACGGAAATGAAAAAGTTCGCACGTCCGCACCCAAAGGTGCAAACGGACATTTTATAGTTTTGACACATTTTACAGTTTTAATTATAACATAAGCTGTAGTCATTAGTTTAAGGTGTATGAGATACCATTTTGAAGCTAAGACAAAGACCTACAACTTTGATGAAGACCACTCAGTCCAGTTCCTAGTGTATATAGGTAAAAATTTCAAATTACAGAACCAAAATCTCACATTCGGGCTAGTTAACAGCACCATGCGTAAACGACAATAACTCAGACTACTGAAGTCTGATTAAGGTGTTCTTAGTGGCATTGGAAAGCTAAGACAAGGGCTAAAAGTTTAATGTTTTGGCCAAAGACTGGTTTGATACGGATCAAGGTGAAAAAATGCAGCTAACGTGAGGCAATGTCAAAACTGTCTGCTGGACTCTATCTAAGGCAATCTCAGGGGTATTTTTATCTTTTCATGAGCTAAAAAACATCATTCTCTACAACTTTCATGTTTTAGGATAAGCCTAATTCAGCCTCTAACATGGTGAACTGGAACCGGGAAGAACAGGGAAATATGAAAATTGAAACCTGGAATTTGAACTTTTCCTCTAGAATTTCATATCTAGTAAGCATTCAAGCATCAAAGCCTGTCGCGCCCCATTTTTTGAATAAATAAATAAATGGTTTTAAAAATGTATTTTTTGAAAAAATATTTTATTGGAAAATGAGTTTTGATTTAAAAAAATGGGTCTAAATGGGGGTTTGAGAATGCGACAATTTGACCCAAAATGTAGTTTAAAAAGGGTTTTTGAAATCAAAATCGGAGTCGCCACTTGGTATTGAGTTAAGGTGTACCAAGTCACCTAAAAAATGAATTTCTAAAGAAAAATAGGAAAAAGTAGTAAGAAACCCCTTTTAAACGACTCATAGTCCACGTAAACCAACGAAAAAGGTTCGGGAGTCACATTTGACGAAGGGGAAGGCAAGGATAGAAATCCAAGGCACCCCTTCGACCTAGCCAAGGCTAGTTGCGTGATTTAATCAAAGATTTTCTTGTTTTAACCAAAGAATTTATTACATTTGGATGCACTACATGAATGCAAACCCTAGACCTAGGGGTATTGGGGGAAATTTCTCTTCAAAGGTTGAGTGGTGCCAATCACATTAATTGTGAAGCCCAATAACGATCCTTTGAAGAAGTCACGAATAATGCGAGTGGGATGCAAATGAATGGAATGCATGTATGCAATGTGAGGACATGAGTTTGAAAAAGTAATAAAAACAATAAATATGTAAATGAAAATGTGCACGTGAGTGGGCAAGGTACGGTATGTAAAATGATAATATGAAGTGCATGTGTGCAAGTGATGATAAAAGTGTTCGTGTGCAAGTGAAGAAACATAAAGGTGCACGTGTACAAAATGGGAGGAAAAATGAAAGTGTGATGAGGGTATAAAATGGTAGAGTGGATTTAAAAATGCATGAGCCTAGGGAATTCATGCATATTGGGTACGGGGAGACCTAAATCGTGACTCAATTTGCCCTTTTTATAGAGAGAATACAAGCGTCCTAAGGCTTATAAAAAGCCATACTCGTCTATATCCCATATTTAAGGGGACTCTCAAGCAAATGAACCCTATAACTAGCATGAAATGTAAAAATCCTAAAATGGAGGGAAAAGGGGTTCGAGGGGCATGCAAAATGATAAAACTAAAAAAAATGCATGACATGTAATGAACATGCAAACATGTACTAACGAGGGGAAATCCCTAAGGGTTTAGCGTTGGACTAACCCATTCTATGAATTCCGACTAGCGTTGGACTAGCGGAAACGTACATTCATCCATCACATTCATTCATGGCTATGGAAAGCGAGTAGACATGCCAAACACTCATAAACACATAGCACATAACATTTAGCATGCTCGACTAGATGCAAGGCCCTAACAAAGCAAATTAACACGTAGCAACTAAGCATGCAAGACACATAAGACAATTAAAGCCCTAACTATTACATTTGCTAGCTAGGCACATGACTTCGATAGTGTGACGCCCCGAAAAAAAAAATGAGTTTGAGAACCCGGAAATTTTGTAATTTTCTAGGGTTTATTTTTTTTAATCGCCCGTTTTTCTACATTTTCTTGATTAGAAAAATTCTCCAGATAAAGTGTATGAGCAAAAATAGTTTTAAAATGATTTTCCTAGTATTGGAGAGTTTTTAGAAAATTAAGAATATATAACGGACGTGGGACCCACAAGTGCGAAAAGTTCGGAAAAATTCGGCCAATTAGGTTAAATTCCGGATACTGTGTAAAATTTATCGGGTGTTAAGGGATAAGTAGAGGATGTGAATTGATTGATGTGAGAGGAAAAAGAAAAGATAAGATTGCATTTATGGAGGTGACAAGTGTCACCATTGTATTGGAAATAGCTTATGACTTACTATTCATTTTCTTGACTTTTTGACCAATTGCTTAAATATCTTAAAAATCACACAAAATTCATTCTTGTCTTCAACCTCTTGGCTGATTCTCTCTCTAGCAAAGAAGGAGGAAAAAAAAACCTCTTCAAAGTTTGGCAATTATCTAGCTCAAATCCTCCAAAACACTTGCTTGATCTAGTTTCTACTCCATAAAACCTCTTCTTTTAGTGATAGTGAGTTGTTTGGTGAAGTTGTTTGGAAGGTTAAGGTGACAAGTAGCTCTCCCTCTTGTTTTGCTAAGGTAAGTGGTGGATGAACACCTCTCCTTCCTCTAATGATGTTCAATTCATGATTAGTGGTGTTATAAGATGCAATTTCATGGATTATTTCTTGAGTTTGGTTGAATTGGTGAAGTTTTATTATTTTTGGGGATTTTTCTGTTTTCATAGGGATATGATTGGGTGGTCATGTATGATGATTGGAAATGATGTTTAATGACTCTAGGAGGTGGAAAAAGTGATTAAGTGCAATCAATTTCTGTTTTGGAAGAAATTTCAGAAAATTAGGTTTTGTAGTTCTTCATTCTGCCCGAATTTATTGCACCATGTTAGAGGCCTAATTGGACTTTGTTCAAAACATGAAAGTTGTAGGTATTGATGTGTTTGAAGTGCCTGTAAAATTTCAGGTCATTTGGATTAGTGTAGAGTGAGATATGCCGATTTTACTGTTGCTGTTCTGGGTTGATCAGAATGCGAAAACTGCACTTGTAATTGGCCATTTTGACTGGAATTGCTTTGGATTTAGGTGTTGGTGTCTTCTGATGAAATGTATCTGGATGTCTTAGCTACCATATGCCTTTGGAATTTCGGCATTTGGACCTGTATAGACTGAGTTATAGTAATTACAGCATTATGTGATTTGTAAACCTGTTTTTGGTGTTTCCGGTTGAGTATTTGGCACATTTGACCTAGTTGTGCTAGGATTTGGACTGAGTGGCCTTCTACATTGTTGTAGACCTATCTCTTATCTTCGAAACGGTGGGTCTTGCACCTTCTTCCGACAATCATAACGCCTTTGGTACCATTACCGCAAAATGACGTCAAAACTGTTTTTCTGGTTTTGAGCTTAAGTTTCATTTCCGGATTTTTTTCCCCCTAGCTTGACTTGCACTAGTATTACTTGGAGCTTGCTGAATGGCTATGGATGAACTTGTTGTTGTGTGTGTACCTTTGGGACTGGCTGAGGAAATAATGAAGCCATGATGGCTGGAAAAGTTAGCAAATGTAGGGGAAGTGCTGTCCGAACTTTTAAAGGATTTGTTTGCATTGAGTTTGTGATCTAAGACTTGGGTTTGAGCAAGGCAATGATACATGATGGATGATTTCTGAGCCATTGAGGTGAGTGACCTCAAACTATTTCTGAAGTTCTTTATGAACCGTTTCCTGCATTATTTACTTTTAAACTGTTTCCAAAAGTTACTTTTGAACTGTTTTCTTGCATATCATGCGTACTTGCATATGAGTGTCCCTTGGTTGCTGTAATTCTTGACTTATTGGCTTGTCATTATTAATTGAAAATGTGTTAAGTACTTTCGATGATTGTTAAAACGAGTTTTCTAGGCGAGTGTATACTTTATCGCACTCGACCTAAATAAATATGAATTTTCAATGATTAATGATTAAATGCTAGTTGCGCATGATGTAAGCCTTTTGGCTGAACTGGCCACTGCCCTTCGTTACCGATCGACTCGAGCCAGAAGCGGACTCGGTCGGGCGATATGGTGACCCTGGGTGAATTTGGTATACTCGAGTATTACCTTGTAGTCCGGCTACGTCCGGATGGGTGGAGTCCGGCCAACATCGGATGGGTGGAGTCCGGTCAACGTCCGGAAAAGGGGATGAACGAATAAAAAGATGAACGAGGGTTTATTTATAAAAATGAAATTTTCAAATAATTGGAGGAATAAGGGGAAATGTCAGGGGAACGAACAAATGAATAGCTCCATGTGAGCGGTATCCTTTTAATGAATATGTTACTATCGCTTTCCATTGTAATTGTTTCTTGAATTATTGATTATTGATGGTTAATGTGTTGGCTTTGTTATGAAATTTCATGTTCGGAACCTTATTGAGATTTTAGCTCATTGAGCTTTGTGGAATTACCATGTGGTGTCATTTTCTGCTTTTGTTTTACTCTCACTGTGCAAATGTTGACCTGTAACAAAATTACATTTTTACCCCCGGTTATTTATTGAACTTCTAAAACATTACAATGATTTCACTGGCTCACGAGAGCAAAAATACGTACATCTGATTTCTGAACCATGACATCAATGAAATGAATTTTTGTGAAAACTATTTGATTACTGATTTTACTGGTTACTCACTGGGCTTTTAGCTCACCCCAAAAATGTTTTATTTCCCCCCCACAGGGCTCAAGGCGAAGGAAGGGCTTGTTGTGCTTATTCATGTGACTGGATGGCTTATATCGTGTACAGTTTAAGTTTGGATCTATTTTATGTACGAGTTGGTCTTGTATAAATATTTGAAATTGATATGGATGTAAGTATACATTCCACGATTGGAATCAGTTTCCGCTGCATTTGTGACATGTAATTATTGGAGACTTGGATGTATGTTTGTGGACCATGTGATGTATATTTGAGATTTATATTGTAATTCATTTGAGGATTGTAGTGATCGACTGAGTCCCGGCGAGAGCTGGGCAGGCGGCCCGCCGAACCCTCTGGTTCGCCTTAGGGGGAGGTGGGGCCGTCACAGATAGGTCTTCATTGAATGCTCCTCCAAGCCCTATCTATTACATTAGGGAGACCCTACTACAATCTAAAAGGGGGAAAAGGAATAAAATAATTAAATCCCTAACTATTACAAGCCAAGAGGTGTACACATACCCCATAAAGAATAACTTAAATAAAAAGCAAAAGTAAATGACATAAATAAAAGAAATTAAAGAAAGGCTAGGAAAGCAAAGTAGACATGTATTTCGCACATAGCACGTTGGTTCACATAGAAGTGACGAAAAAAGATAAAAGAGATTATACCGCCTCCTTTTGTGGTGCTAACAGGGTGGACAAGACTTAAATGGCTTATTTATCCTTCAAAATAAAAGAAATGGTCAAGGTACCAATTTATTTGGGAAAATTAAAGGGAATAGGCAAACACAAGCTCATTTAGACACACAGTTCACAAATTCATGCAATTAAGCATCACCTTAACAAAACATGGTTATTAATGAAAGCAAACAAGCAATCGAGTTAAAAAATTGAGGCTACCATGAACTCAATTGTGAACATTAACCAAGCACTCAAGCCTAATTAAACATTTTAGGAACTTCCAGGGCCCAAGAGCAAAGAAAAGGTCAAGTAAAGGTAAAAATGCAACTACTTCTAGGACCAAATTGCAAACATTAAAGTCATTCAAGTCCAAATTAAACATTTAAGAGCCTCAAAGATTCCAAAACGATAGAATGCCAAATAGTGATTCGACTTGCACCCAACTTAGGATCCGATCGCAAACTAAGGACCCCAAATGTCGAAATTGATCAATCATTCGAATTCAATCAAAGCTTTCAAGAACTTAGAAGGTCCCAAAATCAAGAAAAAGGCAAGTAATCATTCAGATTGCAAAACACTTTAGAGCTTAAATGCAAAAAATTGAAAAGCAATCGGATCTTGGTAACATTGCTGCAAAATTATAGGGACCAAATTGATTGATATTCCAACTATTTGGGCCATAGTGAGTCAAAGGGGACTTGAGGGATTGGAATGCAAATATTTCTGTTGACTCTCCATGCATGCACACGAGAAAAAAGAATTAAGTTTCTGCAACTTGATTTAGACAAAGCTTCTGCAATCCTCACTTCACCAAAATCAGCTTTCAAATAACATTAGATCCAAGCAAACAACCACACAATCCTTTCATTTTGCATCAAGGAACGCATAGCTTCAAAACAGATTTTCAGCAGCCAGCCAAAGTTTTGAGAACTTCAGCAACTAAACATAGAGAATGAAGCTTGCAGCCCTTTTGTTTTCAAAAACTTCAGCAATTTCCAGGTGCAACTACCTCCATTTCATCAAACAAACACGATCATCAACCCATAAATTATTGACCCAAATCAAAACATGAAACTTGTTTGCAAGATTAAGACAGCAAATCTGTTTTTGATCAGTAACAAAAGAAAAGAGAGAAACTGCAGCAAAAATTTAAACTCCAAGTTTGCAAACAAGGAAAAAAATAGATACTTCCTCCTGCTTACTCCAAACGTCAACTTCATTTCAAGTGACCCAAACAGAGCAAAATCAAACATCCAAGCATACAAAGATATTGGAATAAAAAACCTGCAATTTTCCTGATGCCGAACTTGTGACATGAAAAATGAATAGAACATTCGCATGATTGAAAACAACCTCAGATTAAACCCACTTGCAGATTTTTACTTGGAAAATTCACAATATAAAACCCATAGTTTTAGTTCCTTTCCCCCACCGACAGATTTACAAGCAAAACATCCACGGTAGAGGGCAAACAGAAACAAGCATCGCAGCAAAGTCCCAAACTTTCTAACATGATTTTAACGATCTATGGACAGAAAAACAAATGAAAGGCATTACCTTTATCCCTTTCAATGGGCAAATCGGGATCTGGGATGATGAATAAGGTGTCCTTGCTCAGCCCAAAAGCTTTATCTTTTTGGCTACCAAACGTTCTTCCTCTGATTTCTTCAACAGCCACCCACTCCTTGCTTTCCTTTTTTTTCGTCCCCTTTCTCTACCTTCTTAGCGTTTCCTTTTTGCCATCCCAAAACCTCTCTTTTCCAGCCCTGTTTTTGTTAGCCTATTGCCTTTCCACCCCCCCAGAAACTCTCCCTTCCTTTCCTTATCCCGTTGCAAAACCTCTCCCTCAGTTTTCCTTTAGCTTTCTTAGCTGTTGTTGTTTTCTCTTTTCTTTTCTTTTTTTTTCCTCTGGCGGCTTTCACTCCTCTTAGCTTTTATATGGGCAACCCCCAACCCTAAAACTCCAGCAACTTCCCCTATATTTGCAGCTAAGGAGCCGCCTGATGCTCCTTTGCAAGCTGCAACAAAACGCAGCTTGTATACGCGACATTTCCTTCTCTTTTTTTTTTTTAACAACTTGATAATTACAGAAATGATAAAATATAATATAAATAATAATAATAATAACAAATTACACAAACCAGGTAATAATAATAATAACAAAAACAAAAATAATTTTAAACAAAAAACTAAACAATAAAAATGGCTATTTTTCAATTTTCCTTTTTTTCTTTTTTCTTTCTCTTTAAATAATTAGAACAAAAATAAAAATAAAATGACAAAAGCAAATTAATTAACATTGGATAAAATAAACTAAAAACAACAAAAATGCAAATTCCACTTTTCCCCTTTTTCCATTTTTCATTGTTTTTTCAATTTTTCATTCATTTTTCATTTTCATTTTTAAATAATGAAACTAAATCTGAAACAACTAAAACATATTTTTTGAACGTTTTTTCTTTTTCCTTTGAGAAATTCTACGCTAAAACTTAAAAATAAAAAGCAACCACGACAAATGAGAATAAAGAGTAAAAGAAATTACACCAAAAATTTGGTGTCTACAGTTTGCCCCTCTTTGTCTGAGTTTTGAAAAAACTTGAGACAAAGAAGTAGACACCAAATACTTACCTGCATTATTCGGCTGCAAAATGATTCCAACGAACAAGAATTCTAAAATGGGACTGACCTAAACATAAAATAAAAACGGGACTGACCCGAACAAAATGAAAATCAGATGAATTGAAGTGAGGTGGAGTGTTGGTGGGATTGACCCATGTTTATTGGTGATGCAAATGAAATGCTCACTAGTGGGACTGACCCACGGCTAGTGGCGAATGAAAAGGAAATGCTCACTAGTGGGACTGACCCACGGCTAGTGGCAATGAAAATGAAACGTCTTGACAATCGGACAGTGGGATCAAACCCGAGCCTGCCGTGATGTGGATGGTCAGCGGGATAGAACCCGATCCTGCCGAAGTAAGCGGTCAGCGGGATAAAATCCGGTCCTGCCGAGGTAAACGGTCAGCGGGATAAAACCCGGTCCTGCCGAAGTAAGCGGGATAAAACCCGGTCCTGCCGAAGTAAGCGGTCAGCGGGATAAAACCCGGTCCTGCCGAGGTAAGCGGTCAGCGGGATAAAACCCAGTCCTGCCGAAATAAGCCTTATTTGATTTTTGATTTTTGATTGATGATTTTCCTTTTCTTTTTGCTTTTCTTTTTGACTTTTGAGAATCTTTCCAAAAAATTAATTTTGCCCCCAATGTGATGACTTTTTGCAAATTGAGCCCATAGTTGATTCTGTATCGCCATGTTGTTGCACCTTTTGATCAAATTTGCTTGCAATATTTTCAAATCTGCCTTTGTTCACTGGAGGACTCTTCCCGACACCAATTCCAGTGTGAGGTGTGGTTACTTTCATCTGTGCATGCAATTTTTCCTGTGAAAGAGAAAAAACAAAGAAATTGCCACCACCATTTGATCCGTTTTCCTTCGAGAATCGTGTAAACATGAGTCTTTCGACGCTCTTATCAACTTTTGCTGCGGCAGCCGATTGAGTTGAATTTCTCACCCTGAGGCTTTTTCGATTTTCAAACTGACCAGGTATGTGCTTTGCTATATTGTGAAGTCTGTGTAGCTGGCTTGGCTGAATTTCAACTGTTCCCAAAAGGTGACTGAATCCAAGCATACTTTTTGCAATAAACCACGGGGATTGTCATTCACCACAATTCAATGATAAAAAATGAGGTATGCAAGAAAATTCACATGTCATGTAAAAATGAATATGTACAAGAATGCACACCTAACAGTTGTGCTTAAATTCTACAAAAAATGCCATGAATGCAAGTAATTTGGAAAAAACGAGTTTCCTAAGAATGTATTTACAAAAGAATATTTTTTACAAAATGACACAGCTTTTGGCCAACAAATGTCATATTCAAATCTCTGGATATCTTAGCTCCGGAATTCAATGTTGTCAGAGGTATGACAAAAATGAGAAGAAATCTAAATGGACCAAACCACCAGTTGTTCCTCTTTGTGCTTGCTCATTGCAGAAACCTACCTTGGCGCCCATTCGGGTTTTCACCAAGGTTGACCCCCCACCCTTTTTGTTTGTTTTTCTTTTCTCTTTTTTTTTCTTTTCTTTCTTGAGGTGCCTTTGTGGGTTTTTCACCTAATGAAACAATGGAAGAGCTCAACCATAGTCGACTCAGGAATGTAAGTTGAAGATTGCTGGCATCAGTAAAAATGCGCTTCCCTTGTAAGATTAGGCGAAGGCATTATGGACATCACTTGCCAGTTGATTAGCAAATCCCTAATAGAAATGCAGCAAGTGACGAAAGCCAGGACTTTTGGGCTTTTGTAATGAGGTTAGGTGGGGTGTTTTTCAAGAAAAGTTGAGGCTTGAAAGCAGGTCTGATGAAAGGTGTGAAATAAACTGAGATTGCATCATTTTGAAATTATCTCTAATTTTTGAACGAAACCGAGGAAAATTTGCCCCAACTTGATTGGATTTTTCTTTCTTTGTATTTTTCATTGCATTTTCTTCTCTTTAGCATTTTTCTTCAAAAACTAAATTTGTCCCAGTGTGGGGTTCTTTCTTCCTGATCATTTTTCAAAATGAATTTGCCCCAGTGTGGGGTTCTTCTTTCCTTTCTGATCATTTTTCAAAATGAATTTGCCCCAGTGTGGGGTTTGCAATTCTCAGGGGCTGCCAAACGAAAATTATCGTTCTGATAGCTCAAAGGGGATGACTAGGGATGAAATGTTTTGATTAAAAAGGAAAATGGCCTGACTTTTGCCTCGCCCTTTGCATGATTTCCTAAAAGAAACTTTGCATAATGAAATAAAGAACATCTTACACATGTCCGAGTTGATAGGTTAAGGGAATGTCTGTCCTTCCATCTCTCCTTTGAACACCCAATAAGCTTTGTCAATTTGAAGCAAATTTGCCTTCGACTTCGTCTTTCATCGCTTTAGCACTTTGTTTCCTTTTTCAGAAGATCGGTGGCGGATTCTTTTGTTATGAACATAGGTCATGCGTTTTGACAACGCTGATCATGGCACATAGCATTCAACTGCTTTTCATTAATCAGAATCAATCGTTAATGACACTGCTTTAACCAATCAGCTTACAACCTGGCAGGAAAGGGATTTTCTCAATGAAGGAATTTCTCAATGAAGGCTTTTTTTTTTTATGAAGGCTTTCTCCATGAAAGGGTCTCTCAAAGAAGAGATTTCTCAATGAAGAGATTTTTAATGGAGGGGTTTTCAATGGCTTTCTCAATGAAGGTTTTCCTAAGGAAGGGATTTTCAACGGAAGGATTTTTAACGAAGGGGTTTTCAATGAAGGGCTACATCAGATTCCAGAACAGTGATATTCAAATAATTTCATCTTTGGCCATCTCAAAGAATTAACAAAAATTCAGAACAAAAATCAAATAAACAAATAAAATAAATTGTGCATTTCATGAAACTCCAAATCAAAGCAGAAACAAGACAAAACTCAATTGCAAAAGATGCTTTCGTTAAGCTATTCACATATGCAAGAAAAAGTTTTCGCGAATTTTAGTAAATGACAACCCCTAGATTCATCGAAATTCCCTTTGAGAGGGAGGATAATCAGCCATCCAAATTGTGCAGAGCTCCTTCAGGATTTTCAAATTTCGTCATTGGAGATGGATGCCTCAAAGGTGTCCTTGTGTCTGGGAAAGGGGTTTGTACTTATACTTGGTCCTTATTCTTCTCTCCCTCTCAAAATTATGTCTCCGGCCTCAATCATGTCCTGAATTTTGTGTTTGAGTACCCAACAATTGGCAGTAGAATGTCCCGGAGCTCCAGAATGATAGGCGCAAAAAGATTGAGGATTATAACCAGGGGGAACTCCTTTAGCATAGACTTTAGGAGGTATTGTACCAATTTTCCCTGCGGCCTTGAGCTGCTCATATACTTGATCCAAGGGCTGACCTAAATTGGTAAAAGTTCTATATCGGGCTGGGTCTTGGGTGCCAGCGGTCTGTTGATAGTTGTAGTTATGGTTGACGGGTAAGGTGGGTCTTGGATGATAAGGAGAGCGAGGTCTAGTTTGAAAGCTATGTGGAGAAATATGAAATGGTGTCGTAGGTGTGTTTGGGTAATTTGGTCGAGGTCGAGGGTGGTTACCAGTGGTATGGTGCACAGGTTGAAAGTGTGATTGGTACGGGTAACGGGGTGAATAGGTGGAGTTCTGTCGGTATCTCGGTTGGGAAGCAGGGCCTCGATTCGAGACAAATGAAGCCTCCTCTTCTCTCTTTTTGAATGGGGATTTCTTGTTACCGCTGCCTTGATTTTGCATCGCTTCCAATTCTGATTTCAGAGCCGACACGTTAATAATCTTTCCTGTGTAGACACCAAATTTTTGGTGTAATTTCTTTTACTTTTTATTCTCATTTGGCGTGGTTGCTTTTAGTTTTTTTAGCTTCTAGTTTCTATTTTTATTTTTTAAGTTTTAGCGTAGAAAAATCATGAAAAAAGAGAAAAAGGAAAATTGTTCACAAAAATACGTTCAAATTTAATTTTTTTGGCATTTTGGTTTATTTTTGTTAATTTATTTTGAAAAAAAAAAAAAATGAATGATGAAAATGATGAAAATGAAAGAAAAGATCGAAAATGGTAATTTTGTTATTTTTTAGTTTGTTTATTTTGATGTGTTTGTAATTAAAATTGTTGTTTCTATTATTATTTAGTTTTACTATTATTTTTGTTAAATTATTAAATTAAGAGGAAAAGAGAAAAAAAAAGAAAAAAAAGAGATCACAATTCCATTTTCTGCCGGATCCATTTCTCCACTGCAGCACTACATCTTAACAACATTCCAGTTCCACTCCACTACCTCAGCCGAACCACAACAACATTCTCCTTTGCCTTGTTATTATCGACCGAGAGAGAAACAAATCAACGGAAGCTTTTCTTCTCTTCCAACGAAAAAACCACAAACACCTCTCAAAACCACGGCACCCTCTTCATTTCCTTTCGACTTCACATCTCAAACCACAACTGCATTTCACTCTGCCTTGCTAGTGTCGACAAACCGAGAGAGCGAGAGAGAGGCCGAGCTGCACTCTGCAGCCGAGTGGAGGAAAAGAAACCGCAGGATTGAATGTTTTTGGTTCTGGCCGTGAGTTGGAGTGAAACCAGGGAGAGCAAGTGGAAGTCGGAGGAGCTACTGATCATCACCATTTTCGTTCACTTCAGACCAACATTTCCCAGTTGCAACCATCTTCACCACAACACCATTTCCAGCTGCAAATCGAACCAGGACCAACCAGTGTGCGTGAGAGCCGAGAGGGAGCAGAAATTTTCCAGATTTTCTTGCGTGAGCTTAGCTTGTTGTGAGGTAATTTTCTGGACTTAAACTGGTTGATTATGGGTTGATGAAGCTGATTAGAGGTATGCATGTGAAGGTTAGGCATTCGGATGATGAATTGAATAAGAGGAAAATCTGATTTTTGGAAGAAAATGTTTCTGCCGAGAGTTGAGTGGGAAATTTTTTGGTCAATTGATGACCTGTTTTTCTTTCTCTTGAATCTGTCCGAACTTGATGCTGAGTTAGAATCTGATTTTGGAATTAAATTGATAGCTAATCAGTTAATCTAACCATGCATGCTGCTGTAATGTGCCGTGGATAAAAAAAAAAAGAAAAATCTGATGGGAGCTGAATTTGGACTGCCGAGACTGACTAAGAAATGCTATGCTTAATTTGTTTAACTTCGACAATCTGAGGTTATAATCTTGATCATCCAAGTGAAGATAAAATGTTTAAGGACATGCATGTTGAATTATGTGACTGGACGATGGAATTAGGAACTTTGGAAAAATTCTGATTCAGGAGAATGGAAATTTTGTGAACCAGAAATCTAAAATGCAGTTGTAACTTGCTTAAATTTGATAATCTGAATCTGTATTGGGATTTATACGACTAATCACTAGTTGATTGACCTGACTAAGGCTTTGCAGGTTAATTTTGTGCAATCGGATGATGAGTTAAGAAACATAATAAATTCTGTTTTTATGAATTGTTGCAGCCGAGAGCTTGTCCTGTATTTTACAGCTTCATTTGATTCAATTTTGTTGTTTTGAGTTTGTAACCATGATTAACTAGTTAATAACATGATAATTGAGCTTTGCATGTAGCTAATTAATGGGTTTAAATCAGAAAAATAAAATGAATTAGAAATTTGCTACACGTGTGTTCGATCGAGGCCAAGCTAAACAGAATTTCTGGATTTGTTTTAGAGGAGTATAATTTTTGTTTGAATCTAGATTTGATATGGAAATCTTTACTAGCTAGCTACGGGTTTGCATGTCCTAATGGAGTACTTAAAACTCTGTTTTAACCAAAGAAAATCTTGTTTTAGAACCATTGTTATTGCCGGATAGATTTCTGGAATTTTTGGGATGTTTAAACCTGTTATTCGAATTCGATTTTGAACCAGGAATGTTAATTAGTTAGCCAAAGGTTCACATGATGACTTTGTGAATCTAAAACCATGTTGTAAACAAGCACAGCTGGAAAATTGCCGCAAGTTCATTCTTTCTTCTGCTGCATTTCATCTCCATAATTTGCTGCTTTCTTTTCTTCTCGCAACAACACACAAGCTGGTTTTGACCACTTCTTTTTGCTAGCTATATCTGGTGTAGAAAGGGGTAGTGTTTGATGGGTATTGAGTTTGTATGTTTGGCTCTAAACATTTGAATCAGGTTTGAACTTTGCTGGAAGACGAATTCCAGGTTGCCAAATCACCTTGCATGAACATCCTGTCCAATTTTTTTTTTTTTTTTTTTTTTTTTTTTTTTTTTTTTTTTTTTTTTTGGTTGCATCAGTTCCTATTGTGTTTTTGCTTACTTGATCATTGAAGTTATGGGCCTTGTTGTTTAGTTACATATCATGATTTTGGCTGAAAAATTTTCAAGCAAAGCTGTGCGTTTTAGGTCCGAAATCTGAGTTGGAAACTCAATCTATAACAAGCTTCACTTTTGGTTGCGGAAGCTCGTTTCTTTGGTTGTATTGCAGAAGCCTAAGCTTCATACATTTGCATGAGTTCCTTTTCTGTGTTTTGCTGGTTTGGATGTCAGATTTGTATTGTGTTAGTTTAAGGTTTGTATGTTAGATGTTGGATAGGAATTTGATGCTTGAAGTGGGAGCAAAAGTGCAAAAATTCTGTTTGTTCTTCATCGTAGAAGCGTAGCTTCAATTGCAGAAATGAAAACAAAGAGAAAGCTTCGTATGCATGCATGAAGTAGTTTTTTCAAAAAAAATTGTCTTTTGACCCATCAAGTCCCCCCTTAGCTCACTATGACCCAAAATCTGAAAAAAAACCAAACTAATTTCACCCTTTTAAGCTTAATCCTCTGTTTGCATATTTTATGTGACTTTTTGGATAGATTAATCCTGGATTTTAGTTCATAATTGTGGCTCAATATTTTTTGCTGATTTGTCTATGTTGTTGGGTTTAGTATTATGATTTAGATTTTTGGGTAATTATATTTTGATTGGGTTTGCAAATGTGGGTTTTAGTTTATTTTCTTTTGGGTTTTTGGTTTGGGCTAGAGGGTCAAGGCCCATCTATTTGGTTGGCTAATTTTTGGCCAAAATAATATACAAGCCTACTTGTTTTTCCTTGAACTTCCGATTGGGCCAAGTGGTCTTGGCCTAAGAACAAATAAAATGGCCCATTCCCTTCTGTTTTGGACTTCCGTCGGGCTAGGGAAGGTTCTGGCCCAAATAAGATGCAAAACTGGCCTACTGGCCTGACCCATTAGCAACCAGAAACCAAAGTTGCAAATCAGTCCCTGAATTTCTCCTTAATTGTACTGTGGCCTTGGACATTTTCAACCTTTTTCAATTGGGTCCCTAATTTAATTGCGAATAGGCCCCTGTACTTTATTTTTCTTTAATTTTAATCCCAAAGCTTTGTTAATTTGTGCAATCAAGTCCTTTCTTCTTTTGACTTCTTGAATGTGAGTTGCTTGCATGGTTCAACTGATTCAATTTCAAGTTTGCCATTTTATTTTATGATTATTGTTAAATAAAGTGATGCCTTGACTCGTTTTATTATTTTGGAGGGTAAATAAATGATTTCACTCCATTAGAGCTTCATTTCAAGGGCGGTATATTTTCTTTTATCCCTTTTTGTGTCTCTCCTATGTGAACCAACGTGCTACGTGAAAAATACATGTCTACTTTACTTTTTTAGCCTTTCCTTAATTTCATTTATTTATGTCATTTACTTTTGTTTTTTATCTAAGTTATTCTTTATGGGGTATGTGTACACCTCTTGGCTTGTAATAGATAGGGTTTGGAGGAGCATTCGATAAAGACCTGTTGAAGACATGTGCCTAGCTAGCAAATGTAATAGTTAGGGTCTTAATTACATTATGTGTCTTGCATGTCTATGTGCTATATGTTTAATCGTTTTCTTAGGTTTTGGCATTTAGATATGCATGCTAAGTGTTATGTGCTATGTGATTGACATGTCTACTCGTTTTCCATATCCTTGAATGAATGTGATGGATGAATGTACGTTTCCACTAGTCCAACGCTAGTCGGAATTCATAGAATGGGCTAGTCCAACGCTAGACCCTTAGGGATTTTCCTCGTTAGTGCATCATTTGCTTGTTCACCACATATCATGCAACTTTCTTTAGTTTTATCATTTTGCATGCCCCTCGAACCCCTTTTCCCTCCATTTTTAGGATTTTTGCATTTCATGCTAGTTATAGGGTTCATTTGCTTGAGAGTCCTCTTAAATATGGGATATAGACGAGTGTGGCTTTTTCTAAGCCTTAGCACGCTTGTATTCCCTCTATAAAAGGGCAAATTGAGTCACGATTTAGGTCTCCCCGTACCAATATGCATGAATTCCCTAGGCTCATGCATTTTCAAATCCACTCTTTCATTTTCTCCCCTCATTTGCACACGTACACCTTTATCCCTTTACTTGCACACGAGTACTTTTGCCTTCATTTGCACACCTCTCATATTTTCTTTCCTTGTTTGAGCATTCCACTTGCATTATTCGTGACCTCTCCAAAGGGTCATTATTGGGCTTCACAATTAATGTGATTGGCACCATTCAACCTTTGAAGAGAAATTTCCCCCAATGCCCCTAGGTCTAGGGTTTGCATTCATATAGTACATCCAAATGTAATAAATTCTTTGGTTAAAATAAGAAAATATTTGATTAAATCACGCAACTAGCCTTGGCTAGGTCGAAGGGGTGCCTTGGATTTATCCTTGCCTTCCCCTTCGTCAAATGTGACTCCCGAACCTTTTTCATTGGTTTACGTGGACTAGGAGTCGTTCAAAAGGGTTTCTTACTTTTTTCCTAAAAATTCACTTTTTTGGGTGACTTGGTACACCCTAACTCTATACCAAGTGGCGACTCCATTTTCATATAAAAAACCCTTTTTGAACTATTTTTCTTGGGTCAAATCGTCGCATTTTCAAAAGTCCCATTTAGACCCATCTTTATTTTAAATCACAATTAATTTTTCAAATCACAAATTGAATCAAAAAATACATTTTCTCAAACCATTTTATTTATTTATTCAAAAATGGGGCGCGACAGTTGGCGACTCCACTGGGGACATTCGAGAGTCCGAGCAAATTTGATTTAATCAATCTTTTTCTTCTTTTAAACCTTTTTATTTATCACATTGGATGTTTAGGGTTGCATTTTTTCCTTTTTCTAGGTTTTTTTGCATTTTCGCGTATCAACTCACGTCCTCACACGTTCGCCTACGATTGTTTTGATGAATGGATGTTTGTATGTGATTCCGCGCTTTGCATTGCATTTGGGAGGGGATTCTACCTTAGAGCCTCGCGTTGGTTCTCGATCCCTCCCCTCCAAAACGTGCACTATCATACGCGCATACGCTTTACTATTCATCCTCCTTTATTTTTCTTTTTAGTGGCTTGTCACGCCACTCCACCCTATTAGGATTAGGAGACCCACTTGGACGTGTGATCGTAACACGACGTGTGCGTAGCACGATCCAATGGGTCACTCACTCTTCCGCTTTAAACTTTGGGTTAATATCCTTAGTTTTTAGTCGAAGGTTGAGGTTTTTTATAGATTCACTCAAACATGCGGCCGTGACACGACGTGTGCGTAGCGGTGTTTGGGGAATCGCTCGAGCCACCGACAAAGGGCCTTGGGAGTGATGACCCTTGGTCACGAGTCTGAAGGCTTGGGGACCTATGACTTATCGAGTCTAGATGCATTAGTGAACCCCAACCTCATGCATCCATTGTAGCTTGCCTAGGGTAGAGTCGGCCTTATCCTGAGCTAGGGACACTATTCACGAGGGGAGGGATCCCACCCCCTTTCCTTATATATCTTTGTTGCTTTTTAATTGTCCAACGTGTTATGTGATTATGTGTTATGAACTAACGTTTCCTTGTTTCTTATCTTTTGCATTCACAAACGTTAGGAAATAAGAGGTCTGGCATGACCTCCTTTTAGAACCTACCCTCGTAGATAGGGTATTGCACGTTTAAAGATTTTGGTATATTGCATTCATAGATTTTGGTAATTGTATAGCATTTTAGGCCTACCCTGGCAAATAAAAGGGTTCCTTAGGTCACGTTTCATTTCGAATTGCACATTTTACATCGCTTTAATAAATGGCATCATGCATAAACCCTAGAAAGGGAATGCCACTTAGGGAATCCCGCGTTTAGGAATAAACCACCTTTGTGTCTCGGATACTTAATCCAGTGAGACTTGCACGTTTACATTTTGTACCATCCAAAGGGGTAGTGCACAAGGTAAGGTAGGATCCGATCATTTTCATAGAGTGATCTTTGGAATATGAGCATCTAATAATCACTTTTTGGCCATTTTATCAAAAATTGGTAAAAATCCCTTGCGTGAAGGACATTAATTTGAAGAAATTCACAAATGATTCCTCCTTTTGAGACGATAAATAAATTAAGACCAAAATTTGATTTTTAGAAGGTCATAGACTAATGCACTTCAATGATTTTGAAATAACCAATGGCCGGGCAGTTCAACCAATCCATTTTGCCGATTCATTCAATAAATCATCAATTCATTTGACCAATTTACCCTTTTTAGGGTCACCTGGTCGATTTTGAATAAATTGTCAATTTATTTGATCAATTTACCCTTTTTAGGGTCATTTGACCAATCTACCCTTTTTAGGGTCATCCGGTCGATTTTGAATAAATCGTCAATTCATTTGACCAATTTACCCTTTTTAGGGTCATTCGACCAATTTTTGAATAAATCACTAATTCAATTTCATTCATTTTGCCAATTTACCCATTTTTAGGGCAACCGAGCCGATTTTGAATAAATCAAGTTTCGTTCAATCTATTTGATCAATTTACCCTTTTTAGGGTGATCTGATTAATTTTGGATAAATTAAATTTCATTCCATTCATTTGACATGTTCCCCTTTTTAGGGTAATCTGGTCGATTTTAAATAAATGATCAATTTCATTCAACCCATTTGACCAATTAAGGTTTCAAGATCGAATTTCAAATTGGGAAACCTAGTCGGTTTTAAGAAAACCGTCCACTGCATCCAGCCATTTGATCAGTTGGGGTTTTGACCCGCGCTTTACTGAGGAAATTTTGTCAAATGAATTCCGGTCTCTTCAATAGGAAGTTTGTCAAGGTCAAACCTGTGCGTTTTTACAAATTCTTGTATCGATCAAAAGTGATCAATCCATTCGGACGTTGACCTCATTTTGACAAAGTGTCTCTCGTCACTCCAATTGGCCAAAATTTTCAAATTATTTTTCACTCCATATGCTGATTGGATCCATCAGGTATGGTATAGTGCCTACTCTAGAGGATTGCATCCTCATTCTAGGCCTACCCTTGGCGCAAAAAGGGTTCCCCCATAGGACATGCATCCGAATTTTCTGGATATCTACTAACTCTTGCCTTTTTCTTTTCTTTTTCTTTATTTCTTTTGTAATAACTAAGCGAGGGTTAAATCTAAAAGCAATCTTTTCAAAATTCTCAGGTAATATTTAAACATAGCTTCTCGTCGAAGCCCCATCATAACGCGATCCCGTAGTCAAGTTCAAAGGAATCGTGTAAACATGAGTTCACAACCAGAACAGTCAGATAGGTCTGCTACTACCGCTCAACCCGAGACTGCAAGTTTGGGGATTCAGTTGACTGAGATGCTTACCAAGTTCGGAGAAATGGCGTCTGAGATGGCCGCTCAAAGGAAGTTGGATGATGAGCTAATTAGCAGCGGAGTTCAACCTGAGCCCGTGCCCGGCAGGCAGCCTGGGCCAGAGCCATTTGTCATACCTTCAATTCAAGCCACTGTTGCTCCATCATTTCCTATTACACCCGAAGAAACTTTCACCTATCCCACCACAAATTTGCCATACACTTACCCTCCTCATCCTTCATTTTTTTCTTACTCACACGCGAGGTCCACCACCCCAAATCACTTCAAATATACCACCTGAGCCACATACCTTTTATCACCCTGTTGCTGAGCCATTCCTACCAGACCATATTGTTCAAACCAAGGCAGAAATGGGGGAATCTTCTGCTCCCGTTGATACAAAGCTGCTCAAACGCCTTGATCGTTTTGATGAGTTTATGAGGAAGAGTCAGGGGTTGAACAAGCAAGGAGTCCTGGACTACGATGAGCTTTGCCTTTTCCCGAATGTGCAATTACCTGAGGGGTTCAAGACCCCAAAATTCAACAAGTATGATGGAACGGGCAATCCCAAGACACACCTCCGATTGTTCGCCAATAAGTTGGGTAGGCCAACAGATGATGAAAATCTGCCTTTGAGGCTATTCCCAGAAAGTCTGGAGGGGGATGCACTTGACTGGTATTCCAAGCTGAAACCTGAAGAAGCAAAGACCTGGCTGGACCTGTCCAATGCGTTTGTAAAGCAGTACGAGTATAATTGCGAGCTGGCTCCAACACGAACCACGTTGGAAGGGACAAAGAGGAAGTCATCTGAAGATCACAAGACTTATGCCAAGAGGTGGAGGAAAATAGCTGCAAAAGTCGAGCCACCAATGACGGAGGACGAAATCATACGAACTTTCATTAAGGCACATGATCCGCCGTACTTTGAAGAAATTTTCCGCATGACTGGATGCTCGTTTGCCGCTATTGTCAACAAGCTTGAAGAATATGATGATTTCGTAAAGGCTGGAAAGATTGTTAATGTGTCTACCCTGAAAACTCAAGTGGAAGCTTTGCAAAGCCAAGGTAGTAATGGAAAGAAGCAGCAATTCAAAAAGCAAGAGGGGGAAACTGCTTTTGTCTGAGATTGAAACCCTGCCCCAAGACCCAGACCTCGACAATACCCTACCTACTCAAACCCTTACCATTCAAACCATCATCCCGTTTATCACACCAATACCACTCATCCTCGACCTCACCCAAATTATGCCAACCCGCCTACAACCCCTTCCCAAATATCTCAACCAAGCTTTCAACAAGCTCGTCCTCGGCCTCCTTACCACCAAAGATTTTCCCCACCAAATAGACCCATCTACAACTATCCCCGACCCACTGAAACCTACCATCAAAGTCGTACCCGAACCTTCGCCAATCTAGGCAGGCCTTTAGACCAATTGTATGAGCAATTGAAGGCTGCCAACAAAATAGGTGTGATTCCCCCTCCAATTTACCTTCATGGCATGCCTGCTGGGTACAATCCACATGCTATTTGTGCCTATCATTCGGGAGTACCTGGCCACTCAACCGTCGATTGCAGGACACTCAAGCACAAAGTCCAAGACATGATCGAGGCAGGGGAAATAATGCTAAGGAAAAGAGGTGAACAAGGGCCGAGCATAAGTACAAATCCTTTCCCTGAACACAAGGACACCTTCGAAGCATCCACCTCCAATGACGAAATTTGAAAATCCTGAAGGAACTTTGCATAATTTGAATGGCCGAGTATCTTCCCTCTCGAAGGGAATTTCGGTAAATCTAGGGGTTGTTATTTACTAAGGTTCACGAAAACCATTTCTTGCATATGTGAATAGCTTAATGAAAACATCTTTTGCAACTAAGTTTTTGTCTTGTTTCCGTTTTGACTAGTTTTTCCATCAAATGCATAATTTGTTTTTTCTGTTTATTTGATTATTGTCCCGAATTTTTAATTCTTTTAGATGGCCAAAGATGGAATTATTTGACCATTTGAATATCACTGTTCTGGATTCCGATAATACCATTCATTCAAAAATTTTCTTCGTGAAAAATTCCTTTGTTGAAAAGGCCAAAAATCCCTTCGTTTGAAAAGGCCACAAATCCCTTCGTTTGAAAATGCCAAAAATCCCTTCGTTGAAAAATCCCTTCTTTGAGAAGGACAAAAACCTCTTCTTTGAGAGACCCCTTCATGAAAAATCCCTTCATTGAGAAAGTCTTCATTGAGAAATTCCTTCATTGAGAAAGTCTTCATTGAGAAATTCCTTCATTAAGAAAGCCTTCATTGAGAAATCCCTTTATTAAGAATTCGTTCATTGAGGAGGCCTTCATTGAAAAATCTCTTCATTGAGAAAATCCCTTCTTTGCCAAGTTCGAAGCTGATTGATTAAAGCAGCGTCACCGACAATTGATTTTGATGGATGAAAAGCAGCTGAACGCCATGTGCCATGGCTAATGTTATCAAAGTGCGTGGCCTGTGTTCATAACAAAAAGGTCCGCCTCTGAGCCTTTAGAGAAGGAGGACAAAGAGTTAAAGCGAGTTTTGCCAATGCAAGATGAAGTCAAAGACGAATTTGATCTAAACTGGTAAGGACATTTGTCATTCAAAAAGGTGCCATCGAGTGGAGTACTTATCCTTGAAGAGATGGATGGGTAAACATTCTCTCAACCTATCAAATCAGACATGTGTAAGAAGTCTTTATTTTTTATTATGCAAATTTCTTTTGGAAATCATGCAAGGGACGAGGTAAAAGTCAGGCCATCTTCCTTTTCAATCAAAACATTTCATCCCTAGTTATCCCTTTTGAGCCATCAGAGCAGTAATTTTCGTTTGGCAGCCCCTGAGAGCAGCAAACCCCACACTGGGGCCAAGTTATTTTGGAAAAGAGATGATCAAAAAAAAAAAAAAGAAAACCCTACACTAGGGCAAATTTATTTTGAAAGAAAAAGCAGAAAACCCTACACTGGGGCAAATTTTTGAAAAAGTTCAAAAGAATGGCAAAAGGCCAAAAGACAGAAAAGAAAAAAGATGAAAAGGAAAAGAGAACCCCATACTGGGGCAAATTTAGCTTTGAAGAAAAATGCAAAAAGTGAGGAAGATGCAATGGAAAAAGCAAAGAGAGAAAATTCAATCAAACTGGGGCAAATTTCCCTCAGTTTCGTTCGAAATTGAAGATGATTTCAAATGATGCAATCTCAGGTTATTTCACCTCTCATAAGAGCAAATTGTTTTCAGGCCTTAACTTTTCTTGACATATCCCACCTGACTCCATTACAAAAGCCCAAAGTCCTGACTTTCGTTCTTTACTGTATCTCTATCAAGAAAATTTGCTAATCAACTGGCAGGTGATGTCCGTAATGTTTTCGCCTAATCTCATAAGGGAAGTGCATTCTACTGATGCCAGAAATCTTCAAATCATGTTTCTAAGTCGATCATGGTCGAGATATTTCTTTGTTCTTTAAAAAAAAAAAAAAAAAAAAAAAAAAAAAAAAAAAAAAAAAAAAAACGGGGTGGGGGCAACCTTGGTAAAAACCCGAAAGGGCACCAAGGTAGGATTTTGCAGCAAGCAAGCACGAGGAAGAACAGCTGGTGATTTGGTTCATTTGGATTTCTCCTCATTTTGTCATACTTCTGTCAATTTTGAATTCCAGAACAAAGATATCCAGAGAATTGAATATGACATTTGTTGACCAAAACTGTGTCATTTTGTAAAACATTCTTTTGCAAATACATTCTTAGGAAGCTCATTTTTCCAAATTACTTGCATTCATGGCATTTTTTGTAAAATTTAAGCACAAGTGGTTATGTGTGCATGCTTGTGCATATTTATTCTTTCATGACATGTGAATTTTCTTGCATACTTCATTCTTTATCTTTGAATTTTGGTGAATAACAATCCCCGTGATTTATTCGAAGCATACTTGGGTTCAGTCATCTCTTGAAAAGGGTTAAGGTTCAACAAAGTCAGTTACGCAGACTTCACAATATGGCAAAGCATATACCTGATCAGTTTGTAAATCGGAAAAGCCTTAGGGTGAAAAATCCAATTCAATCGACTGCCGCAGCAAAAGTTGATAAAGGCGTTGAAAGACTCATGTTTACACGATTCTCAAGGACAAACGGATCAAATAATGGTGGCAATTCCTTTGTTTTTTCTCTTTTGCAGGAAATTTCATGCATGGATGAAAACAATCACACCTTGCACTGAAATCGGTGTCGGAAAGAGTCCTAATGAACAAAGGTAGATTGAAAATGTCGCAAGCAAATTTCATCAAAAAATGCAACAGCATGGCGATACAGAATCAACTCTGGACTCAAATAGCAAAAATTCATCATACTGGGGCAAATTAATTTTTTGTAAAGATTTTGAAAAGTCAAAAAGAAAAGTCAAAAAGAAGCAAAAATCATCAATCAAAAACCAAAATCAAATCAAATTTCATCACGGCAGGATCGGGTTTAATCCCACTGACCGATTGTCAAAAGCATTTTCGGGTCAGTCCCTCGATCAAAAACATTCGGGTCAGTCCCTCGATCAAAAACATTCGGGTCAGTCCCTCGATCAAAAGCATTTTCGGGTCAGTCCCTCGATCAAGAGCATTTTCGGGTCAGTCCCTCGATCAAAAGCATTTTCGGGTCAGTCCCTCGATCAAGAGCATTTTCGGGTCAGTCCCTCGATCAAAAGCATTTTCGGGTCAGTCCCTCGATCAAAAGCATTTTCGGGTCAGTCCCTCGATCAAAAGCTCATTCGGGTCAGTCCCTCGATCAAAAGCTCATTCGGGTCAGTCCCTCGATTAAAAACATTTTCGGGTCAGTCCCTCGATCAAAAGCTCATTCGGGTCAGTCCCTCGATCAAAAGCATTTTCGGGTCAGTCCCTCGATCAAAAAGCATTTTCGGGTCAGTCCCATGATCAAAAGCTTATTCGGGTCAGTCCCACGATCAAAAGCATTTCGGGTCAGTCCCATGATCAAAAGCTTATTCGGGTCAGTCCCACGATCAAAAGCATTTTCGGGTCAGTCCCATGATCAAAAGCTTATCCGGGTCAGTCCCATGATCAAAAGTTTATTCGGGTCAGTCCCACGATCAAAAGCATTTTCGGGTCAGTCCCATGATCAAAATCAGTTTCGGGTCAGTCCCACGATCAAAAGCATTTTCGGGTCAGTCCCATGATCAAAATCAGTTTCGGGTCAGTCCCACGATCAAAAGCATTTTCGGGTCAGTCCCGCGATCAAGAGCATTTTCGGGTCAGTCCCACGATTCAAAGCTTATTCGGGTCAATCCCGCGATTAAAGCTTGTTCGGGCCAGTCCCATGATTTGAATTTCCTTCTCTAGTCAGTCCCAATTTTAATTTCTCTGTCTGGATCAACCTCGTTTTAAATTTCTGTTTGGGTCTATCCCATTTAAATTTCTGTCTGGGTCTATCCCATTTAAATTTCTGTTCAGATCTATCCCATTTACATTCCTGTTCGGGTCAGTCCCGTTTTAAATTCCTGTTCGGGTCAGTCCCGTTTTAAATTCCTGTTCGGGTCAGTCCCGCTTTAAATTTCTTGTCTCAGTCAATTCCTTGTTAAATTTTTCTTTCAAAAGAGGTCAGTCCTCATTTTCAAAAAATGGCAGTCGTTCGAGTCGTTCGTGACCGAATGACACAGGTAAGTGTTTGGTGTCTACTTCTTTGTCTCAAGTTTTTCCAAAACTCAGACAAAGAGGGGCAAACTGTAGACACCAAATTTTTGGTGTAATTTCTTTTACTTTTTATTCTCATTTGGCGTGGTTGCTTTTAGTTTTTTTAGCTTCTAGTTTCTATTTTTATTTTTTAAGTTTTAGCGTAGAAAAATCATGAAAAAAGAGAAAAAGGAAAATTGTTCACAAAAATACGTTCAAATTTAATTTTTTTGGCATTTTGGTTTATTTTTGTTAATTTATTTTGAAAAAAAAAAAAATGAATGATGAAAAATGATGAAAATGAAAGAAAAGATCGAAAATGGTAATTTTGTTATTTTTTAGTTTGTTTATTTTGATGTGTTTGTAATTAAAATTGTTGTTTCTATTATTATTTAGTTTTACTATTATTTTTGTTAAATTATTAAATTAAGAGGAAAAGAGAAAAAAAAAGAAAAAAAAGAGATCACAATTCCATTTTCTGCCGGATCCATTTCTCCACTGCAGCACTACATCTTAACAACATTCCAGTTCCACTCCACTACCTCAGCCGAACCACAACAACATTCTCCTTTGCCTTGTTATTATCGACCGAGAGAGAAACAAATCAACGGAAGCTTTTCTTCTCTTCCAACGAAAAAACCACAAACACCTCTCAAAACCACGGCACCCTCTTCATTTCCTTTCGACTTCACATCTCAAACCACAACTGCATTTCACTCTGCCTTGCTAGTGTCGACAAACCGAGAGAGCGAGAGAGAGGCCGAGCTGCACTCTGCAGCCGAGTGGAGGAAAAGAAACCGCAGGATTGAATGTTTTTGGTTCTGGCCGTGAGTTGGAGTGAAACCAGGGAGAGCAAGTGGAAGTCGGAGGAGCTACTGATCATCACCATTTTCGTTCACTTCAGACCAACATTTCCCAGTTGCAACCATCTTCACCACAACACCATTTCCAGCTGCAAATCGAACCAGGACCAACCAGTGTGCGTGAGAGCCGAGAGGGAGCAGAAATTTTCCAGATTTTCTTGCGTGAGCTTAGCTTGTTGTGAGGTAATTTTCTGGACTTAAACTGGTTGATTATGGGTTGATGAAGCTGATTAGAGGTATGCATGTGAAGGTTAGGCATTCGGATGATGAATTGAATAAGAGGAAAATCTGATTTTTGGAAGAAAATGTTTCTGCCGAGAGTTGAGTGGGAAATTTTTTGGTCAATTGATGACCTGTTTTTCTTTCTCTTGAATCTGTCCGAACTTGATGCTGAGTTAGAATCTGATTTTGGAATTAAATTGATAGCTAATCAGTTAATCTAACCATGCATGCTGCTGTAATGTGCCGTGGATAAAAAAAAAAAAGAAAAATCTGATGGGAGCTGAATTTGGACTGCCGAGACTGACTAAGAAATGCTATGCTTAATTTGTTTAACTTCGACAATCTGAGGTTATAATCTTGATCATCCAAGTGAAGATAAAATGTTTAAGGACATGCATGTTGAATTATGTGACTGGACGATGGAATTAGGAACTTTGGAAAAATTCTGATTCAGGAGAATGGAAATTTTGTGAACCAGAAATCTAAAATGCAGTTGTAACTTGCTTAAATTTGATAATCTGAATCTGTATTGGGATTTATACGACTAATCACTAGTTGATTGACCTGACTAAGGCTTTGCAGGTTAATTTTGTGCAATCGGATGATGAGTTAAGAAACATAATAAATTCTGTTTTTATGAATTGTTGCAGCCGAGAGCTTGTCCTGTATTTTACAGCTTCATTTGATTCAATTTTGTTGTTTTGAGTTTGTAACCATGATTAACTAGTTAATAACATGATAATTGAGCTTTGCATGTAGCTAATTAATGGGTTTAAATCAGAAAAATAAAATGAATTAGAAATTTGCTACACGTGTGTTCGATCGAGGCCAAGCTAAACAGAATTTCTGGATTTGTTTTAGAGGAGTATAATTTTTGTTTGAATCTAGATTTGATATGGAAATCTTTACTAGCTAGCTACGGGTTTGCATGTCCTAATGGAGTACTTAAAACTCTGTTTTAACCAAAGAAAATCTTGTTTTAGAACCATTGTTATTGCCGGATAGATTTCTGGAATTTTTGGGATGTTTAAACCTGTTATTCGAATTCGATTTTGAACCAGGAATGTTAATTAGTTAGCCAAAGGTTCACATGATGACTTTGTGAATCTAAAACCATGTTGTAAACAAGCACAGCTGGAAAATTGCCGCAAGTTCATTCTTTCTTCTGCTGCATTTCATCTCCATAATTTGCTGCTTTCTTTTCTTCTCGCAACAACACACAAGCTGGTTTTGACCACTTCTTTTTGCTAGCTAAATCTGGTGTAGAAAGGGGTAGTGTTTGATGGGTATTGAGTTTGTATGTTTGGCTCTAAACATTTGAATCAGGTTTGAACTTTGCTGGAAGACGAATTCCAGGTTGCCAAATCACCTTGCATGAACATCCTGTCCAATTTTTTTTTTTTTTTTTTTTTTTTTTTTTGGTTGCATCAGTTCCTATTGTGTTTTTGCTTACTTGATCATTGAAGTTATGGGCCTTGTTGTTTAGTTACATATCATGATTTTGGCTGAAAAATTTTCAAGCAAAGCTGTGCGTTTTGGGTCCGAAATCTGAGTTGGAAACTCAATCTATAACAAGCTTCACTTTTGGTTGCGGAAGCTCGTTTCTTTGGTTGTATTGCAGAAGCCTAAGCTTCATACATTTGCATGAGTTCCTTTTCTGTGTTTTGCTGGTTTGGATGTCAGATTTGTATTGTGTTAGTTTAAGGTTTGTATGTTAGATGTTGGATAGGAATTTGATGCTTGAAGTGGGAGCAAAAGTGCAAAAATTCTGTTTGTTCTTCATCGTAGAAGCGTAGCTTCAATTGCAGAAATGAAAACAAAGAGAAAGCTTCGTATGCATGCATGAAGTAGTTTTTCAAAAAAATTGTCTTTTGACCCATCAAGTCCCCCCTTAGCTCACTATGACCCAAAATCTGAAAAAAACCAAACTAATTTCACCCTTTTAAGCTTAATCCTCTGTTTGCATATTTTATGTGACTTTTTGGATAGATTAATCCTGGATTTTAGTTCATAATTGTGGCTCAATATTTTTTGCTGATTTGTCTATGTTGTTGGGTTTAGTATTATGATTTAGATTTTTGGGTAATTATATTTTGATTGGGTTTGCAAATGTGGGTTTTAGTTTATTTTCTTTTGGGTTTTTGGTTTGGGCTAGAGGGTCAAGGCCCATCTATTTGGTTGGCTAATTTTTGGCCAAAATAATATACAAGCCTACTTGTTTTTCCTTGAACTTCCGATTGGGCCAAGTGGTCTTGGCCTAAGAACAAATAAAATGGCCCATTCCCTTCTGTTTTGGACTTCCGTCGGGCTAGGGAAGGTTCTGGCCCAAATAAGATGCAAAACTGGCCTACTGGCCTGACCCATTAGCAACCAGAAACCAAAGTTGCAAATCAGTCCCTGAATTTCTCCTTAATTGTACTGTGGCCTTGGACATTTTCAACCTTTTTCAATTGGGTCCCTAATTTAATTGCGAATAGGCCCCTGTACTTTATTTTTCTTTAATTTTAATCCCAAAGCTTTGTTAATTTGTGCAATCAAGTCCTTTCTTCTTTTGACTTCTTGAATGTGAGTTGCTTGCATGGTTCAACTGATTCAATTTCAAGTTTGCCATTTTATTTTATGATTATTGTTAAATAAAGTGATGCCTTGACTCGTTTTATTATTTTGGAGGGTAAATAAATGATTTCACTCCATTAGAGCTTCATTTCAAGGGCGGTATATTTTCTTTTATCCCTTTTTGTGTCTCTCCTATGTGAACCAACGTGCTACGTGAAAAATACATGTCTACTTTACTTTTTTAGCCTTTCCTTAATTTCATTTATTTATGTCATTTACTTTTGTTTTTTTATCTAAGTTATTCTTTATGGGGTATGTGTACACCTCTTGGCTTGTAATAGATAGGGTTTGGAGGAGCATTCGATAAAGACCTGTTGAAGACATGTGCCTAGCTAGCAAATGTAATAGTTAGGGTCTTAATTACATTATGTGTCTTGCATGTCTATGTGCTATATGTTTAATCGTTTTCTTAGGTTTTGGCATTTAGATATGCATGCTAAGTGTTATGTGCTATGTGATTGACATGTCTACTCGTTTTCCATATCCTTGAATGAATGTGATGGATGAATGTACGTTTCCACTAGTCCAACGCTAGTCGGAATTCATAGAATGGGCTAGTCCAACGCTAGACCCTTAGGGATTTTCCTCGTTAGTGCATCATTTGCTTGTTCACCACATATCATGCAACTTTCTTTAGTTTTATCATTTTGCATGCCCCTCGAACCCCTTTTCCCTCCATTTTTAGGATTTTTGCATTTCATGCTAGTTATAGGGTTCATTTGCTTGAGAGTCCTCTTAAATATGGGATATAGACGAGTGTGGCTTTTTCTAAGCCTTAGCACGCTTGTATTCCCTCTATAAAAGGGCAAATTGAGTCACGATTTAGGTCTCCCCGTACCAATATGCATGAATTCCCTAGGCTCATGCATTTTCAAATCCACTCTTTCATTTTCTCCCCTCATTTGCACACGTACACCTTTATCCCTTTACTTGCACACGAGTACTTTTGCCTTCATTTGCACACCTCTCATATTTTCTTTCCTTGTTTGAGCATTCCACTTGCATTATTCGTGACCTCTCCAAAGGGTCATTATTGGGCTTCACAATTAATGTGATTGGCACCATTCAACCTTTGAAGAGAAATTTCCCCCAATGCCCCTAGGTCTAGGGTTTGCATTCATATAGTACATCCAAATGTAATAAATTCTTTGGTTAAAATAAGAAAATATTTGATTAAATCACGCAACTAGCCTTGGCTAGGTCGAAGGGGTGCCTTGGATTTATCCTTGCCTTCCCCTTCGTCAAATGTGACTCCCGAACCTTTTTCATTGGTTTACGTGGACTAGGAGTCGTTCAAAAGGGTTTCTTACTTTTTTCCTAAAAATTCACTTTTTTGGGTGACTTGGTACACCCTAACTCTATACCAAGTGGCGACTCCATTTTCATATAAAAAACCCTTTTTGAACTATTTTTCTTGGGTCAAATCGTCGCATTTTCAAAAGTCCCATTTAGACCCATCTTTATTTTAAATCACAATTAATTTTTCAAATCACAAATTGAATCAAAAAATACATTTTCTCAAACCATTTTATTTATTTATTCAAAAATGGGGCGCGACATCCTGCCCTTATAAACTCATCATATTCTTCTAATTTATTAACGATCTCGGCAAAGTAACACCCAGTCATTCGAAAAATTTCTTCAAAGTATGGCGGATCATGTGCCTTAATGAAGGTGCGTATGATTTCATCCTCAGTCATTGATGGCTCGACTTTTGCGGCTATTTTCCTCCATCTCTTAGCATAGGTCTTGTGATCCTCGGAGGGTTTTCTTTTTGTTCCTTCCAGTGTAGTCCGTGTTGGCGCTAGCTCACAATTATACTCGTATTGCCTTACAAAAGCGTTGGACAAGTCAAGCCAAGTCTTCGCTTCTTCGGGTTTCAGCTTGGAATACCAGTCGAGTGCATCCCTCTCCAGACTTTCTGGGAATAGCCTCAAAGGCAGTTTTTCATCATCTGTTGGCCTACCCAACTTGTTGGCGAACAATCGGAGGTGCGTCTTGGGATTGCCTGTCCCATCATACTTGTTAAACTTCGGAGTTTTGAATCCCTCAGGCAATTGTACATTTGGAAAGAGACAAAGCTCGTCATAGTCCAGCACTCCTTGCTTGTTTAAACCCTGACTTTTCCTCATAAACTCATCAAAACGGTCAAGTCGTTTGAGCAGCTTTATATCAACGGGAGCAGAGGATTCTCCTATCTCTGGCTTGGTTTGTGTAACGACCCCACCTCCCCCTGAGGCGTACCAGAGGGTTCGGCGGGCCGCCTGCCCAGCTCTCGCCGGGACTCAGTCGTTCGCTACAGTACTCAATTAAAAATAGAAATAAATCACAAGAATAAATAGGACATTGATCCAAACTTAAAGCGGAACTTATATACATTACCAACCCAAAAGAGAATATAAACATCAAATATACAAGGGTTCTCAATCCTTCATACGTCCAGCCCGTGCCAAGCACTTGGCGAGAACCACTACAAAAGAAACAAAAGAAACAAAACTAGATTGGCTAGTCTATCTCAAGCTCACGTCCTCGCTCGCCTTCCCCTGTAAGGAAAACAAAACTAAAGGAATGAGCTAAAAGCCCAGTGAGGTTCCGAACACATAATCAGATAATCAATCCAATACATTAAACATGGAGTATCAATAATTCAAGAAACATTTACAATGGAAAGCGATAGTAACACATTTATTAAAAGGATACGGCTCACAAGGAGCAATTCGTTATTTCGTTCATTCGTTCTCCTGACATTTCCCCTTATTCCTCCAATCATTTGAAAATGCATTTTTCGTTTATCAATAAACCCTCGTTCGTTCGTTCGTTCGTTCATTCATTCATTCATTCACCCCCGTCCTGGCCGTTGGCCAGTCTCCACCAACCTATAGGGTAATACTCGAGTATACCAAACGTTTACCCAAGTCCCTAATCGCCCGACCGAGTCCGCTTCTGGCTCGAGACGACCGGTAACAAGGGGCAATGGCCAGTTCAGCCCAAAAGGCTTACATTCATGCGCAAGTAACATTTCAATCATTAAATCCTTGAAAATTGCACAGTTATTTAGGTCGAGTGCGATAAAGTACACACTCGCCTAGAAAGCTCGTTTTGGAAATCATTAAAAGCAATTAACACATTAGCAAATGATAACAACAAGCCATAAAGTCAAATAAGGAACACTCACCTAGATATGCAAAATAACGTGAAAAATATCCTTTCGGATATTACCCTTAGTCACCAATGAAACCTAAGGTTGAACAAGAGAACATATTACAGTTTATCGAGCAAAACATTTACGGGAAACGAAGAAACCCGACTAATTAGGAGTAAAACGTGTAAAGATGACTTTCAAGTAAGAAGAGGGTTGTTTGAACCCAAGGATGAAAAATCATGTTTTAAAATGGAAAACTGGTCATGGTATTGGCCTAACAAAAGTATACAAGTTCAAATAGAAACCTAGCCCTCGGGCGAAAATTTGGGCAGCACGCCCTTTGTGTTTACCTAATTTTCCAGCCATTTTGACTTCATTATTTTTCCTCAACCACAACCCAACATCACACATAAGCAATTCAAGTCAAGAGCCGTTCCATAGGCTCACAATATCATAAGAATAAGAAATACAGTAATAACAAGTGAAGAAATTCAATTTAGCAAAAGACAGATTTGACGTAAGAAAGCGGAAATAACTTATCCAAGGCTACGCTTATCGGATTAAGACGAAACCTATGCCGTTTCGAAGCTAAGACTCAGGGCTACAATATTCATGAAGGCCACTTAGTCCAGTTTCTAATGTAACTGGGTCAAATTCTCGAATTACTAAACCAGAAACCAATTCGTCGGCTGTTTAAACGCAGAACACTGTAATGGACATAACTCAGAGTACACAAGTCCGAATCAGGTGTTCTTAGAGGCATTTGAAAGCTTCATAATGCTACAACTTTCATGTTTTGGCAAAATACTAAATCAGAATGGATCCTAGTCAAAAAATGGGATAAACTGGATTTAACGGATCACACGGACTGCTTAGGAAATACTTAAAACAGTAAGGGTATTTTGGACGTTTCACGTCCTATGTTACTCCGATTGAGCTGAAAATTTGTAGGCACCTATAAAATGCCATTCTCTACAACTTTTCTTCTTTGACCTAAGGCCAAATCGATCTCTAACATATAGATATAAATTCGGACAGAAAGTTGGAGAAATTTTCCAGATTCTGGAATTTTGAGTTTCTAGTGCAACTTTCCTTAATTTCTTGGTCTAATCCCTACCACAACACCTTATAACACTTCAATTGCAACATATAAGCATCATACAACAAATTGGGCAGAATTTCCCCAAACCCTAGTTCATGAAATAAAAAGGGGAAAACTACTAAAACATGATAATCATTCATGATTCCACCACAAAATCAAGTTGCTAAGCTTAATTTCACAAGATTGAAAGTAAAACTTGGAGAGATAAGCTCTCTTACCTTGACTAGAGGTCACTAAGAGTAGCCCAAGCTTTCTCCTTCAAAAACTCACCACAACTCACTAACTAGTCACTCAAGAACAAGTTTAATCGGTTTATTTTGTTTGATTTCTTCCTAAGTTGTTGGATTGAAGATGAAATGAAATGTTTTCCTTTGGTGTTTTCCCTCTTCTCTCTCTCAGCCAGCAGCAGCAGAAATAAGGGGTAAAATGCTGAATTTTGGTGCTTAAATGGATGATAATTGTCTTGGGTCAAGAAGCCTTAAGGTGGCGACAAGTGTCGCCACCACCACCTTTCTTTCTTTTTTCTTTCTCTTGTTATTTCCTAGCCTCACATTCGGTCAAGCTTGTTGCCAAGAGAGAAGATATTTTGCTCAAGTTCAATAAATTTGTTTGGTAAGGAAAAATGGTGGTCAAGCAGTGCGTTCAATCGGTAGTGCGCGGGACCCGCCGGTTCGCGCCGTTTTTCTTAAAAACTCACGTACTAGGGTTTTTACTTCCCATTCACTAACCTTATATCATTGCCACTAGTCACATATTATTTCTCACTTAAAAGTCACTTTTAATCCCCAAATTAATTCTTACTCTGTACCGAAAATTCATCCGGCGGAAAATCGTGAAAACCCTAATTTCGCTCCAAACTTGAAACCGAAGCGTAAAACCCTATTTTCTAGGTTTATCTACACTTAATGTGAAATATTTGGGTAGTGGCCTTTGATAAATACTAATTTTCAAATAAAAGGGTATTTTTGAGGAAAAATACAAGGAATTTGCGAGTCCTCACAGTTTGCACAGTATGGTCTGGTAGGAATGGCTCAGCAGCAGTGTGATAAAAAGTATGTGGCTCTGGTGGTATGTTTGAAGTAAGTTGGGGTTGTGGACCTTTCATGTAAGCAGGGAAAAATGAAGGATCAGGAGGGTAAGTGTATGGCAAATGTATGGTGGGATATGTGAAAGTTCCTTCGGTTGGAATAGGAAAAGATGGAGTAATGGTGACTTGAGTTGAAGGGATGACAAATGGCTCTTGCTCAGCCTGCTTGACGGGTATAGGTTCAGGTTGAACTCCGCTGCTGATTAGCTTGTCAATCAATTTCCTTTGGGCCGCCATCTCAGTGGTCATCTTGTCGAACTTAGTGAGCATCTCAGTCAACTGAACCCCCAAACTCATGGTCTCGGGTTGAGCGGTAGTAGCAGACCTATCTGATTGTTCCGGTTGTGAACTCATGTTTACACGACTCCTTTGAGCTTGGCTACGGGATCGTGTTATGATGGGGCTTCGACGAGAAGCTATGTTTAAATATTACCTGAGAATTTTTGAAAAGATTACCTTTAGATTTAACCCTTGCTTAGTTATTACAATAAAAATAAAGAAAAGAAAGAGAAAAAGGCAAGAGTTAGTAGATATCCAGGAAATTCGGATGCATGTCCTATGGGGGAACCCTTTTTGTGCCAAGGGTAGGCCTAGCATGAAAATGCGATCCTCTAGGGTAGGCACTATACCATACCTGATGGATCTGATCAACTTATTGAGTGAAAAATAAATTTGAAAAAATTGGTCAACTGGAAAGACGAAAGACACTTTGTCAAAAAGAGATCAACATCTGAATGGATTGATCACTCTTGATCGATACAAAATTTTGCAAAAACGCACCGGTTTTGACCTTGACGAACTTCCTATCGAAGAGATTGGAATTCGTTGACAAATTTTCTCAGTGAAGCACGGGTCAAAACTCCAACTGATCAAATGGCTGGATGCCATGGATGTTTTTCTCAAAATCGACTAGGTTTTCCATTTTGAAATTCGAAATTGAAATCCTAATTGGTCAAATGGGTTGAATGAAATTGACAATTTATTTAAAATCGACCGGATTACCCTAAAAAGGGAAACGGGTCAAATGAATTGAGTGACATTTGATAACTTACTCAAAATTGACCGGATCATCCTAAAAAAAGGAACTTGGTCAAATGAATTGAATGAAATTGAGAATTTATTCAAAATTGACCAGATCGCCCTAAAAGGGTAAATTGGTCAAATGAATTGACGATTTTTTCAAAATCGACCGGATGACCCTAAAAAGGGTAAATTCGTCAAATGACCCTAAAAAGGGTAAATTGGTCAAATGACCCTAAAAAGGGTAAATTGGTCAAATGAATTGACGATTTATTCAAAATCGACCAGATGACCCTAAAAAGGGTAAATTGATCAAATGACCCTAAAAAGGGTAAATTGGTCAAATGAATTGACGATTTATTCAAAATTAACCGGATGACCCTAAAAAGGGTAAATTGGTCAAATGATGGTTTATTCAAAATTGATTATGAATTGACAAAATGGGTCGATTGAATCGGCCGGCCATTGGTGGTTTCAGAAAATTAGTCTATGAGCCTTCTAAAATCACGATTTGGCCTCAATTTATTCATCGTCTCAACAAGAGGAATCATTTGTGAATTTTCTTCAAATTAATGTCCTTTGCGCAAGGGATTTTTACCAACTTTGATAAAATGGCCAAAAAGCGATTATTAGACGCTCATATTCCAAAGACCGCTCTATGAAAATGATCGGATCCTACCTTACCTTGTGCACTATCCCTTTGGATGGTACAAAATGTAAACGTGCAAGTCTCCTTGGATTAAGTATCCGAGACGCGAGGTGGTTTATTTCTAACACGGGATCCCCTAAGTGGCATTCCCTTTCTAGGGTTTATGCATGATGCCATTTATTAAAGCAGGAAAAATGCAATTCGAAATGAAACGTGACCTAAGGAACCCTTTATTTGCCAGGGTAAGCCTAAAATGGTATGGCATTATTAATTTATGAACAAAATATACCGAAATTTCTAAACGTGCAATAGCCTATCTATAAGGGTAGGTCCTAAAAGAGGATCATGCCAGACCTCTTATTTCCTAACGTTTGTGAATGCAAAAGACAAGAAACAAGGACACGTTAGTTCAGCACATAATCACATAACACGTTGGCCAATAAAGCAACAAAGGCAGATAAGGAAAGAGGGGTTGGATCCCTCCCCTCGTGAATCGTGTCCCTAATAGGGTAAGGTCGACTCTACTCTAGGCAACTCTAATATGGATGCATGAGGTTGGGGTTCGCTAGTGCATCTAGACTCGACAAGCTCAGGTCCCCAAGCCTTCAGACTTGGAAACCAAGGGTCATCACTCCCAAGGTTCCTTGTCGGTGGCTCGAGCGATTCCCCAGACATTGCTACGCACACGTCGTGTCACGGCCACATGTCTGAGTGAATCTATCACACATCCTCAATCTTCGACTAAAAGCTAAAGGCTATTAACCCAAAGCTTAAAGCGGAAGATTAAGTGACCCCTCGGATCGTGCTACGCACACGTCGTGTCACGATCACACGTCCAAGTGGGTCGCCTAAAATCCTAATAGGGTGGAGTGGCGTGACAAGCCACTAAAAGAAAAATAAATGAGGTGTGAAAAATTAAAGCGTATGCACGTATGCTAGTGCTCGTTTGGAGGGGAGGGATCAAGAACCAACGCGAGGCTCTAGGGTATGTTCCCCACCCAAAATGCAATGCAAACGTGAGATAAATAAGTAAACATACATCCGATCAACCAATCATACATTCGTGAGCGAAGGAGTAGTTGGACACGTGTGAAATGCAAAAATCCTAAAAAGGAAAAGTGCAACCCTAAAAACCCAAATGTGATATATGAAAGGGTTAAAAGAAGAAAAATGTTGATTAAATCAAATTTGCTCGGACTCTCAAATGTCCCCAGTGGAGTCGCCAACTGTCGCGCCCCATTTTTTGAATAAATAAATAAATGGTTTTAAAAATGTATTTTTTGAAAAAATTTTTTATTGGAAAATGAGTTTTGATTTAAAAAAATGGGTCTAAATGGGGGTTTGAGAATGCGACGATTTGACCCAAAATGTAGTTTATAAAGGGTTTTTGAAATCAAAATCGGAGTCGCCACTTGGTAATGAGTTAAGGTGTACCAAGTCACCTAAAAAATGAATTTTTAAAGAAAAATAGGAAAAAGTAGTAAGAAACCCCTTTTAAACGACTCCTAGTCCACGTAAACCAACGAAAAAGGTTTGGGAGTCACATTTGATGAAGGGGAAGGCAAGGATAGAAATCCAAGGCACCCCTTCGACCTAGCAAAGGCTAGTTGCGTGATTTAATCAAAGATTTTCTTGTTTTAACCAAAGAATTTATTACATTTGGATGCACTACATGAATGCAAACCCTAGACCTAGGGGTATTGGGGGAAATTTCTCTTCAAAGGTTGAGTGGTGCCAATCACATTAATTGTGAAGCCCAATAACGATCCTTTGAAGAAGTCACGAATAATGCGAGTGGGATGCAAATGAATGGAATGCATGTATGCAATGTGAGGACATGAGTTTGAAAAAGTAATAAAAACAATAAATATGTAAATGAAAATGTGCACGTGAGTGGGCAAGGTACGGTATGTAAAATGATAATATGAAGTGCATGTGTGCAAGTGATGATAAAAGTGTTCGTGTGCAAGTGAAGAAACATAAAGGTGCACGTGTGCAAAATGGGAGGAAAAATGAAAGTGTGATGAGGGTATAAAATGGTAGAGTGGATTTAAAAATGCATGAGCCTAGGGAATTCATGTGTAACAGCCCCACTTTCCCCTAAGGTGAACCAAAGAGGTTAGCGGACTGCCTGCCCAGCTCTCGCCAGGACTACGGATCAGTTTACGTTGATCTATCACGTTCCGGAACATACCAAAGCGCGCAAACAAGTCAAAATCGCAAAATAAAAAAAAACGAAAATCAAAGCCGAAAATGAACAGTAACGGACACATCAGAATCCGGCCGGATTTCCGGCCGGATTCTCGGCCGGATACAAGGCCAAGAGCAATCCAAAATTTTTCCAAAATCCTTCCCAATCCGGCCGGCAATCCGGCCGGATTCCTGGCCGGATTCGATCCTGTTCATTCCCGCCAAATTTTTTCCTTCTCCGTTTGAAAGTCGTGGTGATCCGAAATCCATCCAAACATTAACCAAACATATATATACATTGAAAACCAACCTTTACAAGCCAAACGGCCTACCAAAATATCCATTTAGTTCATACATATACCAGTAGCCATTTACACACCAAACATTGGTGGAAACAAAACACTTAGGGTTATCACCCTCAAGGAGCTATTCAAAATGCATGTACATGAGCTCAACTTGTCATCCAACTATCACAATCTTTCCAAAAGTGTTCATTTTCCTGTAAGGAAAACAAATAACACGGAATGAGCTAAAGCCCAGTGGTATACCACTACATAAGCAACCAAAGTCACATAAGCATAACCAATCACTTAAAGTACACCATAAGCAATGAAGTAAAACGGTAAAAGGATACAGTCGGCTCTCAGGAGCCCATTTCCACGCTTGCAATCTTGATCCAACCTCATTGACCCTCCGTCAATGTTTAAGAATACCCGACCGTAGATCTCACTTCACTCCATTCCTTCCACCAACATACCCCAACCGGGCCCGCACTCCAATTCAGTAGCTTTTGGTAATACTCGAGTATACCGGAACCAAGAGTCTCATTACTACAAGGTTCCTCAGTACAGTCCCCGTGGTATGTCACTTATCACGACCAAGCCCTTGCCGGCTCGATCCAAATGACCACCAAACGGGGTTGAGCTCAGTAATACAGTGAGGTTGTTGGACATCGTCCAAACAACACCAAATCAGTTTTCCAAGATTGCAATTCAATAACTCATATAGCCAGTGCAGTATTTCAGTATAACAGTAAGCAGTCATGAATGGAATCACAAGGGGTGAGGGCGGTCAAGTACACCCTCACCTCAATCACTTCCAATAACCAATTAAGCCTTCAAGGCATCAAATACACATAGAGCAAAGCCATATTATACAAGTAAGTGAGTAGTATACTCACAAAGCAATTAAGTGCTATGTCATGCACTTCCGTCAGGGGAATGTCGTGAACCACCGTCACGCTCTAGAACACGTAAGCAAGTACTATGAGACTCAATACCGAGCCATAAAACAATGCCAATCACAACCCCAATAGGGTTTTATAAACATATATAAGCATCATAGGCAACCAGAAATTAGGAAAGGGCTTTAACTTAGGCCTTGATAAGAAAACCGGATTTGACCTCATAATGCGGTAATGGCACAACTCTCACTACAATTATCGGATAGGGGTGTAAGACCCACCGTTTCGAAGCCAAGAAATAGGACTACAACAATGTAGAAGGTCACTCAATCCAGTTCCTAACACAACTAGGTCAAACATGCAAAATACTAACCCAGAATCACCAAAACAGGTTTGCAAAACCAATAAAACTGTAATCGGTATAACTCAGTCCATACAAGTCCAAATGCCGAAATTCCAAAGGCATATGTCAACTAAGACATCCAGCTACATTTCATCAGAAGACACTAACTTCAAAATCCAAACCAATTCCAGTCAAAATAGCCAAATACAAACTCAGTTTTCCCATTCTGGCCAAAGCAGAACAGCTACAGTAATTTCATCATAACTCACTCTACACTAATCCAAATGCCCTGAAAATTTACAGGCACCTTAACCACATCAATACCTACAACTTTCATTTTTTGAGGAAAGTCCAATTCGGCCTCTAACCCTATGATCCAAAACCGGACAGAATTGGGATTTTATGAACCCTAACTTTCCATTTTTCATCCAAATCCAAAATTGATTGCATTTAACCACAATTCACACCTACCAGAGTCATTTTAAACCATTACCATTCATCATACAAGGCCACAACATCTCATTCATATTAAACCAGAAAATTCATCATAAAATGGAAAACTTCACCAATTTACTTCAAATCAAGAATTAAATCCCATATTCCATCACTCATGCCACCATTAAGCACAAAATAAGCATCATTAGATGTAGTAGGGTGTTCAAGCATCACTTACCAAGTAACAAGAGAGAGGAAGATGTTGGACACCTTAGCTCTTCAAAACAACTTCACTAATACACTTACTAGCACTAGAAGGAAAGTTTTTATGGAGTGAAATCAAATCTAAACTCTTGTTTGTGGAAGATTGAGTGAAATGGAAGCTTGAAAGTTGGGAAGTTTCCTTCTTCTTTGAGAGAGAGAGGGCCGGCCAACACAAGGAAGAAAATGGTGAATTTTGTGAATTTTTGGAGATATTAACTAATTTTGGTCAAAAGTCAAAAATGTGAATAGTAATTCTTAAAGTCCAACCAATCATATTGTGACACTTGTCACACTCATTAATGCATTCTTATCTTTCTTTTTCCCTCTCACATCAATCACTTCACACATTCTACTTATCTCTTAACACCCGATAAATTTTTCACAGTATCCGAAACTTAACCTTATTGGCCGAATTTTTCCGAACTTTTCGCACTAGTGGGTCCCACGTCCACTATTTACTCTTAATTTTCTAAAAATTCTCCAATACTAGAAAAATCATCTTAAAACCATAATTGCTCATAAAATCCACTAAGAAAATATGTCTAAGCCAGAAAATGCAGAAAACATGCAATTAAGGGGAAATAAACCCTAGGAAAAATATTAGGGCAATACGGGTTCTCACATCATGCATATTGGGTACGGGGAGACCTAAATCGTGACTCAATTTGCCCTTTTTATAGAGGGAATACAAGCGTGCTAAGGCTTATAAAAAGCCACACTCGTCTATATCCCATATTTAAGGGGACTCTTAAGCAAATGAACCCTATAACTAGCATGAAATGCAAAAATCCTAAAATGGAGGGAAAAGGGGTTCGAGGGGCATGCAAAATGATAAAACTAAAAAAAATGCATGACATGTAATGAACATGCAAACATGTACTAACGAGGGGAAATCCCTAAGGGTCTAGCGTTGGACTAGCCCATTCTATGAATTCCGACTAGCGTTGGACTAGCGGAAACGTACATTCATCCATCACATTCATTCATGGCTATGGAAAGCGAGTAGACATGCCAAACACTCATAAACACATAGCACATAACATTTAGCATGCTCGACTAGATGCAAGGCCCTAACAAAGCAAATTAACACGTAGCAACTAAGCATGCAAGACACATAAGACAATTAAAGCCCTAACTATTACATTTGCTAGCTAGGCACATGACTTCGATAGGTCTTCATTGAATGCTCCTCCAAGCCCTATCTATTACATTAGGGAGACCCTACTACAATCTAAAAGGGGGAAAAGGAATAAAATAATTAAATCCCTAACTATTACAAGCCAAGAGGTGTACACATACCCCATAAAGAATAACTTAAATAAAAAGCAAAAGTAAATGACATAAATAAAAGAAATTAAAGAAAGGCTAGAAAAGCAAAGTAGACATGTATTTCGCACATAGCACGTTGGTTCACATAGAAGTGACGAAAAAAGATAAAAGAGATTATACCGCCTCCTTTTGTGGTGCTAACAGGGTGGACAAGACTTAAATGGCTTATTTATCCTCCAAAATAAAAGAAATGGTCAAGGTACCAATTTATTTGGGAAAATTAAAGGGAATAGGCAAACACAAGCTCATTTAGACACACAGTTCACAAATTCATGCAATTAAGCATCACCTTAACAAAACATGGTTATTAATGAAAGCAAACAAGCAATCGAGTTAAAAAATTGAGGCTACCATGAACTCAATTGTGAACATTAACCAAGCACTCAAGCCTAATTAAACATTTTAGGAACTTCCAGGGCCCAAGAGCAAAGAAAAGGTCAAGTAAAGGTAAAAATGCAACTACTTCTAGGACCAAATTGCAAACATTAAAGTCATTCAAGTCCAAATTAAACATTTCAGAGCCTCAAAGATTCCAAAACGATAGAATGCCAAATAGTGATTCGACTTGCACCCAACTTAGGATCCGATCGCAAACTAAGGACCCCAAATGTCGAAATTGATCAATCATTCGAATTCAATCGAAGCTTTCAAGAACTTAGAAGGTCCCAAAATCAAGAAAAAGGCAAGTAATCATTCAGATTGCAAAACACTTTAGAGTTTAAATGCAAAAAATTGAAAAGCAATCGGATCTTGGTAACATTGCTGCAAAATTATAGGGACCAAATTGATTGATATTCCAACTATTTGGGCCATAGTGAGTCAAAGGGGACTTGAGGGATTGGAATGCAAATATTTCTGTTGACTCTCCATGCATGCACACGAGAAAAAAGAATTAAGTTTCTGCAACTTGATTTAGACAAAGCTTCTGCAATCCTCACTTCACCAAAATCAGCTTTCAAATAACATTAGATCCAAGCAAACAACCACACAATCCTTTCATTTTGCATCAAGGAACGCATAGCTTCAAAACAGATTTTCAGCAGCCAGCCAAAGTTTTGAGAACTTCAGCAACTAAACATAGAGAATGAAGCTTGCGGCCCTTTTGTTTTCAAAAACTTCAGCAATTTCCAGGTGCAACTACCTCCATTTCATCAAACAAACAAGATCATCAACCCATAAATTATTGACCCAAATCAAAACATGAAACTTGTTTGCAAGATTAAGACAGCAAATCTGTTTTTGATCAGTAACAAAAGAAAAGAGAGAAACTGCAGCAAAAATTTAAACTCCAAGTTTGCAAACAAGGAAAAAAATAGATACTTCCTCCTGCTTACTCCAAACGTCAACTTCATTTCAAGTGACCCAAACAGAGCAAAATCAAACATCCAAGCATACAAAGATATTGGAATAAAGAACCTGCAATTTTCCTGATGCCGAACTTGTGACATGAAAAATGAATAGAACATTCGCATGATTGAAAACAACCTCAGATTAAACCCACTTGCAGATTTTTACTTGGAAAATTCACAATATAAAACCCATAGTTTTAGTTCCTTTCCCCCACCGACAGATTTACAAGCAAAACATCCACGGTAGAGGGCAAACAGAAACAAGCATCGCAGCAAAGTCCCAAACTTTCTAACATGATTTTAACGATCTATGGACAGAAAAACAAATGAAAGGCGTTACCTTTATCCCTTTCAATGGGCAAATCGGGATCTGGGATGATGAATAAGGTGTCCTTGCTCAGCCCAAAAGCTTTATCTTTTTGGCTACCAAACGTTCTTCCTCTGATTTCTTCAACAGCCACCCACTCCTTGCTTTCCTTTTTTTTCGTCCCCTTTCTCTACCTTCTTAGCGTTTCCTTTTTGCCGTCCCAAAACCTCTCTTTTCCAGCCCTGTTTTTGTTAGCCTATTGCCTTTCCACCCCCCCCAGAAACTCTCCCTTCCTTTCCTTATCCCGTCGCAAAACCTCTCACTCAGTTTTCCTTTAGCTTTCTTAGCTGCTGTTGTTTTCTCTTTTCTTTTTTTTTTTTTTTCCTCTGGTGGCTTTCACTCCTCTTAGCTTTTATATGGGCAACCCCCAACCCTAAAACTCCAGCAACTTCCCCTATATTTGCAGCTAAGGAGCCACCTGATGCTCCTTTGCAAGCTGCAACAAAACGCAGCTTGTATGCGCGACATTTCCTTCTCTTTTTTTTTTTTTTAACAACTTGATAATTACAGAAATGATAAAATATAATATAAATAATAATAATAATAACAAAATTACACAAACCAGGTAATAATAATAATAACAAAAACAAAAATAATTTTAAACAAAAAACTAAACAATAAAAATGGCTATTTTTCAATTTTCCTTTTTTGTCTTTTTTCTTTCTCTTTAAATAATTAGAACAAAAATAAAAATAAAATGACAAAAGAAAATTAATTAACATTGGATAAAATAAACTAAAAACAACAAAAATGCAAATTCCACTTTTCCCCTTTTTCCATTTTTCATTGTTTTTTCAATTTTTCATTCATTTTTCATTTTCATTTTTAAATAATGAAACTAAATCTGAAACAACTAAAACATATTTTTTGAACGTTTTTTCTTTTTCCTTTGAGAAATTCTACGCTAAAACTAAAAAATAAAAAGCAACCACGACAAATGAGAATAAAGAGTAAAAGAAATTACACCAAAAATTTGGTGTCTACAAAGCCAACAATTACTAACACTATAACATCCATTACTAGATGAATAACCATAAGTAAGGCTGAAAATGTAAACCCTAGCTCCATATTCCACATATCATTCCAAACTAGCAAATTTACCGTCATAGACCAAGAATATTAGTTTCTATCCAAACTTAAACAAGATTAATGAAGAGTAAAGGGATAGGCAGCCATGGTACCTTCCAAAAGCTCCTTGTAGGTGAGAAACCAAACACTTTCTTCCCAAACTTTTACCACACACAACTATCTAAGCACTAAAATGAAAGTTTAATCGGTTTGGATTTTGGATTTTCACTCAACTAAGTTGGATTCAAGGTGAAGTTGCTAGCTTGTCTTCCTCTCCTTTTTTACTCTCAAACTCACGACCAAGAGGCTGGAATGGAGGAGAAAATTGAGCTTCAAGAAGGTTTATAAGATGGTAATTGGTTTGGGTCAAAGTTAGGTGGATGACCGCCAAGTGTCACCACAAGATTCAACCTCAAATTTTCCTTTTTTTTCCTTTTCTTGGTCAATATTTTTGGCCATCTTAAGCTGGATTAAGGGCTGATATTTTGCACTAATATCAAGGTTATTTTATGGTAAGAAAATGGTGGTCAAGTGGTGCACTCAATCGGTAACAAACGGTACCCGTTGGTTCAACCCAATTTTTCTTAAATCGCGCGTACTAGGGTTTTCACTTATAATTCTCTCACTTATTATTCTCACTTCCAATCACACACTTAATATCATCTAAAACTCACTCTTAATCACCAAATTGAACCACTCTCCGTACCGGATGGTCACACTACGGATAGACGTAAAAATCTTAGTTTACCCTAACGATGAATGCAAAAGGAAAAACTCTTAATTCTATTCTTTATTCTAAACATTGGAGATATAAAATGAGCAGTATAGCTATTATAAGGGAATAAATGCTAAATAAAAAGGAATTTTAAGAAAATATGAGGGATTTTACAGTTCCAGTGATTATAATTAGGGTTTCGATTCAAAATGAGAGATTTAAGAAAACCGGTTTGTCACAAGTAAATTAGGGTTTTTGTTTAGACTTTAGGGTTTCCAGAATTTATGGTTTTCTCATTTTTTTTAAAACAAAACAATGTCTTAAATAAAGAGATCGTAATATCCTCTTGGAAACTAACAACAATAATATCCTAAAAGTTAGGGTATCACGGAGCGGGAGGTGCCTCTCATCCCGTCTCACTACTTTTATCCTCGCCCTATTGGTTAGTCAGTCGAATCGAGCCAGTAAGGGTTTGGTCAAGGAGACTGACGAACCATAGGTACTGTTTATTGTTTATTGTTTATTATATAATCCTTTGGATTCAGTATACTCGAGCATTACCATCACTCTTATTTTGGATTTCGAGCCTGGTAGGAGGTTGATTGGTAGATGGAAATTGGTGTAAAGTGGAGATCTACGGTCACGGATTGCTGCTTCAAACGCTGACGGAATGTCAACGGGTTCGGATCAAGTAATACAATGGGAATTTGGCTCTTGAGAGCCATCCGTATCCCTATACCTGGAAATGTTGTATATTTAATTAACTTGTTACTTGTAGTGTTATTGTTTCTTTTTTTGAACTTTTACGTTCGCTCATTTTAAGAGTTCAAGTTTTATATAGTAACCAACTTGCTACTTGGGTCTGCATAAAGTTTTGGAACTTCTGTGAGGACTTGTAAAATCCCTTCTATTTTCTTAAAATTCCCTTTAACTTGGAATTTATTGCTTTACAGCAGCTTTACTACACATTCACTTTCCCTAATAGCTACAAATAATCATAGAACCAAGGGTTTCTTCTTTTCTTTCATCGTTAAGATAAACTAGGGTTTTTACGTTTTTCATAGTGTGAGCAATCGGTACAGAGTGTGTACTCAATTTAGTGATTAAGAGTGAGTTTTAGATGATATTAAATGTGTGATTAGAAGTAATACTAATAAGTTAGTAAATTACAAGTGAAAACCCTAGTACGTGCGAGTTTGGGAAAAACGGTGTGAACTGACGTGTACCGTTCACTACCGATTGAATACACCACTTGACCACCACTTTGTTAACTTAATCTCGTTGTCATTAGTGAAAAAATATCAGCCCTAATTATCCTGGTGAGAGAACTAAAATTCTTGACTAAAAAAGAAAGGAAAAGAAAAAAAATTCAAGATGAAATCTTGTGGTGACAAATGGAAGGCATCCAACCATCTTTGACCCAAACTAAGACCAAGCTTCTTAACCTTTCTTGGACTTCATTCTTTCTTCATTTTGCATCCATGGTGGCCGAACCTTGAGGGAAAGAAAAACGAGAAGAAAACTTCATTTTCATCTTGGAGCTTAGCTTATTTTGAGTGAAAATCAAGAATCTAAACCGATTCATCTCTTAGTTGGGCACTTGGGAAGCTTGGTGTACTAAAAGTTTGGAAGGAAAGGTTGAGGTTTCTCTTGAAAGTATCTTTGGCAAGGTATTAAGGCTGGTTTTTCCATCTGCTTTCCCTTAAGCTTCTTTAAGTTTGTATAGCAACTTAAATTCTTGGCTAATGATAGTTATTTAAGTAGTTTTGATGATTATGGTAGATTTTTGAGTTAGGATTTGTATTGTTCAGTTGTATTTCTTATTGTTTAGATAGCATATGATGTTTCTAAGGTTGGATAGGGTGTTGGGATGGTAGTTTAAGACATGAATGAGAATATAAACCTTGAATTCATCAATTTCCAGCATTAGTTCCTTGAACTGCCCTGTTTTGACCAGTTTCATTTGGCCATGATGAAGGCCCAATTATGCTTAGGTTAAAACATGAAAGTTGTAGGAAATCATTTTATATATCTTCCTCCAAAAGTTCAGCTTGATCGGAGCACTATATCATGTGAAATGACCAAAATACCCATTACTGCCAAAAGCCTCATTTCGTGGACAGTTTTGAGATTTCACAAGTTTGGATTCATTTTTCACCTTGATACGTATCAAATCAACCTTTGGCCAAAACACAAAACCTTTAGCCCTATGTTTAAGATTTCCAACGCATCTAAAAACGCCTCAAACGGAACTGTGTAGCTTGAGTTATTGCCGTTTGAATTCAGTACTGACAACCAGACTGACCATGAACTTCTGGGTCTGTAAATTTGCAAATTCAACCTAGATCAACTATGAACTAGGTTAAGTTGTCTTCATGAAAGTTGTAACTCTTTGTCTTAGCTTCGAAATGGTATAAGGTGCACCCCAATCTGATAAACGTAGCTCCAGTTGTGACAAAAATTTTATAAGATATCAAATCTGCTATTTAGCTTTTTGTCTTCAAAACTGATTTCCGATTGTATTATTACACTTGTGCTGTAATTGGATGATTTTGGAGCCTAATTGAAGGGCTATGTTAGTAACATTACTTGTGTGTGATTGTGGGGCTGAATTGAGAAAAACAATGAAGCCATAAATGGCTGAAAAATAGGTAAACCCAACGGGCGTGCTGCCCAAATTTTCACTCGAGGGTTAGGTAGAGATACTCGCGACTTGAGTAAGGATTTGACGATGAATCTAACTCAAATTGTCGAGGTTATTCGAGTCCCCTTTTGTGGAGGTATATAAGTTGGAATTCGGCCGAAACTTTCACCCTTGGAAAAATGAAATTTACGACTAATAGAAATACGTTTTCCTCGTTTCTTCGACTCAAATGGTATTTCAAAATATAATTGCTTCAAAGTTTCACAGTTTGAAGAGCGAGCAAGAGTTTTGAACCTTAGTTAATTTTCAAAGCTCTTAAACAATGTTTTCTCGCAGATTTAGACTCCAAACACGGAGTAATACTCAAACGTGACGCGTAAAGGCACTGCATCTTTTGGTGAGTGCTTCCAAATACCTGATTGCATTTGATACTTGTGTTTAATACTTGAACAATGTGATTACATGATATATGAGTGGATTGATAGGGCAAGCGTGTACTTTATCGCATTTGCGCTAATGTGATTTGTTCTTGTTCATTGATTTCAATGGAAGTGATATACATGCATATGAACTGTATCTTGTCTGGAATTCCAGAAACCCTGGTGCTAGTTAATCGAGTCGAGCCGGCAAGGGCCTGGTCGATTAGCTAACGAACCCTAGGTAGTCAGTGATGTTGAGTGGAGTGTTATCTTCTCGACTAATCGGTATACTCGAGTATTACCACCAGTATTTATCTTGGAGTTCGGGCCCGGCAAGGGGTTTGGTTGGTGAACTGAGATTGGAGTTAAGTGGTGTACTACTGGACTAATTACCTTGAAAGTTGATGGAGTGTCAACTACTATTTGATCAAGTTATGATAGAACTAGTTTACCAAGGCAATTGTTTCCTTTTACGTGAAATACTGATTATGAAATGTTGGCTGTACAAGTGTATTGCTCATTTTCTTGACTTGTTATGCTCGCTATTTCACTACTATGTTACATTTACCGTTAATTAATGGTTAATTTGCTATTTGGAACATCACTGACCTATAGCTCACTCCGTTAGATTTGTTTTCCTTACAGGGGGTACGAGCGAGGCGTGAGACGTGTACAGACAAGCGTAGTCTAGTTGTTTTGAATTTTAAAATTGTACTCACACTAGTACCCGACTAGGGTTATTTGTACTTGGATTGTGAACTCATTAATGTATTTAGGCGTGTATGAGCCTTGTAGTTGGATTTGAACATCAATGTATATATCAAGTTTGAATTTGTTGTGTTATTTAGTTTCTATGGATGTAAGTTATTATCTCGTGATACGAGTGAGTGAGTCCTAGCGAGAGCTGGGCAGGCGACTCGCTAAACCCTAGGGTATGCCCTAGGGGGAGGCGGGGTCGTCACAGATGGTATCGGAGCTCCTATCGAGCTCGTGCCGGGAGAGGGTTCTTGGACTGTGGGGATTGGCTTGTTAAGTGTAAAACAAATGTCTATTGTTGGGGACCTTAGATATGTATGTTGGATAAGAATCTTAAAAGTGTTTGATTTCCTCTTGAGCCTTGCTAACTCGAGTGGTGAATTATCATATTTGCAGATTCCTGTACCCGAATACCAAAAAGTGATACCTTTATGGTAAGTTGATATCCCGAGTAATAGGAGGATAAGTTTGGGTGGCGAAAGCCAAGGCACAGAGAGTATGAATAATCTGGACTTGGGATATATCGAAAATATTAATGAGATTGGGACCCTTATTATTCACGTGTAGGTACTCGGTTGTATTTCTTCACGTTTTGATTAAGTGTAGTGCTTGAGCAATACCTAGGGTTAATGTCCTATAGGATATGTGAATTACTATGATATGGTATAAAGAAAGTATGTTATTTTCAATGTGTTATATTATTTTTCGTTTTATGATTTGAAAATGCTTTTATCGAACTTTATTGTGCTTATACTGATACAGACTATTGTTCAAAAGAGGTATGGAGGGTCAACGGAGCCAAGGACGTGGAACTACCTGAGGATAGAGTTCTAATCGTGGGCGTGGGGGTAGGCAGGCACAGAAACCGGTGCAAGAACCGAGAGGGGAAAGAGGTGAAACAGTTGGACCGCAACCTGGACCCCCGTCGGAAGGGGGATCAGGTGGCAGCTGCGATTCAACAGATGACTAATATCCTTGCTCATTTAGTAGAGCAACAGGGTCAAACCCCTGTGAATCAACCTAGGGATCCTGAAATAGTGGTAAGATAGGGCCCTAGAGAGATTCCAAAAGTTCTCTCCTCCTAAGTTCTTGGGAGGACCAGACCCTGAGGAAGCGGAAAAGATGGTTAGAAACAATGATCAATATATTCGTCGCTTTAAACTATGCAGAGGATAGGCAGGTGACTTTTGCTGTATTTCAGTTTGAGGGATCAGCTAGATTCTGGTGGAACGTAATTAGGGCTAAATAGGAGAGAGAAGGGATTGCATGGACCTGGTTGAACTTCGTAAGAGAGTTTAATGAGAAGTACCTTCCACCGATAGTCCAGAAAAAGCGGGAGGATGAGTTTATCAAACTCCGTCAGGGAACCCTACGTGTATATGAGTACGAGACTCAGTTCACTAAGCTATCGAAATTTGCTCCCGAATTGATAACTACTGAGCAAAGGAGGGTTAGGAGGTTTGTACAGGGACTCAATGTGAAAATACAGGAGGCCTTGGTGGCGGCACAAATTAATACTTTCACCGAGGTTCTTGAGAAAGCCTAGAGGATAGAAATTGCTAGGGCACAAGTAAGGACTTTTCATGCAAAATGAAGAGGTGTGCTTGGTGGAAAGCAAGGGCAAGAACAAGGTAGTCTAGATATGCCACCCTCCAAGATGGGTCGAGGAGATAGTGGTGAGAAAATTTTGGGAACATCTAAGGAAGTTACTCCAAGAGGAGCCCCAGGTGGAAGGGGACAAGCAAGAGGTGCCTCGCAGGGAGGTCAGACCTTAGCTTCTCGAGTATCTTGTGGGTACTATTGAAAAGCCAACCACACAACGGATAATTGCTGGCGAAATGCTCGAAAATGTTTACGGTGTGGAAGTCCTGAGCACCAGATCGCCAATTGTCCATTGATCGATGATACCCAGCCAGTCGACAAATCAAACCCTAAACAACCGAATGTTGGAAGGAAAAAACCCAGGGTACCAGCCATAGTGTATGCCTTAGATCACCAAGGTACGATTCATGATGTCCATTGGCTGACTAAAAGTTTTGTAAATGGTGAGACCTAGGAGCTAGAAAAGGGCATGCAAGAAAAATACCCTGAGATATTTACGAATGAATATATGAATTTCGAGGTCGAAATTCTCTTCAGGGGGAGAGAGTGTGAGGACTTGTAAAATCCCTTCTATTTTTCTTGAAATTCCTTTTAATTTGGAATTTATTACTTTACAGTAGCTTTGCTACACATTCACTTTCCCCAATAGTTACAAATAATCATAAAACCAAGGGTTTCTTCTTTTCTTTCATCGTTAAGATAAACTAGGGTTTTTAGGTTTTTTCGTAATGTGAGTAATCGGTACGGAGTGTGTACTCAATTTAGTGATTAAGAGTGAGTTTTAGATGTTATTAAATGTGTGATTAGAAGTAATACTAATAAGTTAGTGAATTATAAGTGAAAACCCTAGTACGTACGAGTAAGGGAAAAACGGTGTGAACCGACGTGTATTTTTCACTACCGATTGAATACACCACTTGACCACCACTTTGTTAACTTAATCTCGTTGTCATTAGTGAAGAAATATCAGCCCTAATTATCCTGGTGAGAGAGCTAAAATTCTTGACTAAAAAAGAAAGGAAAAGAAAAAAAATTCAAGATGAAATCTTGTGGTGACAAGTGGAAGGCATCCAACCATCTTTGACCCAAACTAAGACCAAGTTTCTTAACCTTTCTTGGACTTCATTCTTTCTTCATTTTGCATCCACGGTGGCCAAACCTTGAGGGAAAGAAAAAAGAGAAGAAAACTTTATTTTCATCTTGGGGCTTAGCTTATTTTGAGTGAAAATCAAGAATCTAAACCGATTAATCTCTTAGTTGGGCACTTGGGAAGCTTGGTGTACTAAAAGTTTGGAAGGAAATGTTGAGGTTTCTCTTGAAAGCATCTTTGGCAAGGTATTAAGGCTGGTTTTTTCATCTGCTTTTCCTTAAGCTTGTTTAAGTTTGTATAGCAACTTAAATTCTTGGCTAATGATAGTTATTTAAGTAGTTTTGATGATTATGGTGGATTTTTGAGTTAGGGTTTGTATTTCTTATTGTTTAGATAGCATATGATGTTTCTAAGGTTGGATAGGGAGTTGGGATGGTAATTTAAGACATGAATGAGAACATAAACCTTGAATTCATCAATTTCCAGCATTAATTCCTTGAACTGCCCTGTTCTGACCAGTTTCATTCGGCCATGATGGAGGCCGAATTAGGCTTAGATTAAAACATGAAAGTTGTAGGAATGATGTTATATATCTACCTGTAAAATTTTAGATCGATCGGAGCACGGTATCATGTGAAACGACCGAAACACCCCTTACTGCCAAAAGCCTCAATTCGTGGACAGTTTTGAGATTTCACAAGTTTGGCTTCAATTTTCACCTTGATCCGTATCAAATCACCCTTTGGCAAAAACACAAAACTTTTATCCCTATGTTTCAGCTTTCAAACGCATCTGAAAACGCCTCAAACGGAATTGTGTAGCTTGAGTTATTGCCATTTGAATTCAGTATTGACAACCAGACTGACCATGAACTTCTGGTTCTGTAAATTTGCAAATTTGACCCAGATCAACTGTGAGCTGAGTTAAGTTGTCTGCATGAAAGTTGTAACTCTTTGACTTAACTTCGAAATGGTATAAGGTGTGTCGCGCCCCATTTTTTGATAAGAAAAATAAATGGTTTGAGAAAGATGTTTTTTATTCAATTGTGATTGGAAAATGATTTTTTGTGAGTTGAAAAGACATGGGTCTCAATGGGACTTGAAAAGCGACGATTTGACCGAAAAAATAATTTTAAAAAGGGTTTTGAAATGAAAAGTTTGGAGTCGCCACTTGGTAATGAGTTAAGGTGTACCAAGTCACCCAAAAATGAATTTTTTAAGAAAAATGAGAAAAAATTAGTAAGAAACCCCTTTTAAAAGACTCCTAGTCCACGTAAACCAAGGAAAAAGGTTCGGGAGTCACATTTGACAAAGGGGAAGGCAAGGATACAATCCAAGGCACCCCTTTGACCTAGCCAAGGCTAGTTGCGTGATTTAATCAAAGATTTTCTTGTTTTAACCAAAGAATTTATTACATTTGGATGTGCTACATGAAATGCAAAACCCTAGATTCTAAGATGTCTCTTGTAAGGTTTTTGGTCCCAACCACATGAATTGTGGCGGCCAATGAAAGAAAACCTTATAGAGGTCGATTAATGCAAATGATGATTCAAATGCAAGTGTGCAAGTGTATATAAAGGTGCATGTGTGCAATTGTATGGAAATCCAAGTGTTTGTGTGCAAGTGTATGAAATATAGTGATAAGTGTATATAGATCGTAATTAAGTGCAATTTTGTGAAGTAGAAACTAAAATTGAACAATAAGGAAAGGAAAAGTAATGAGGAAAGGTGAATTGAAAAAGTGAGTAAGTGAAAAATTGAGAATGAATGAACCTAAAGGAATGCATCAGGTCGGGTATGGGAATGACTCCTAACTTTTTCGACTTCGATTTTCCCTTTGATTAGAAGGCAAAACTAGCGTGCTAAGGCTATCGAGTAGCCACACTCGCTCGTTTCCCTTATCGGAAGGGGACACTCAAGCAAAATGAATCCTATAGCTAGTATGGGATGCAAAACCCTAAAAATGGAGGGAAAAAGGGGTTTGAGGAGCATGCCCAATGATAAAACTAAAGAAAGTTGCATGATATGTGGTGAACAAGCAAATGATGCACTAATGAAAAGAAAGGAAAAAGCCTATTGGGTCTAGCGTTGGACTAGCCCATTCTATGAATTCCGACTAGCGTTGGACTAGTGGAAACGATAAAAGAAGCCACAACTAGCGTTGGACTAGTGTGGTGACGTACATTCATCCATTCCATTCATCCACACTATGGAAAACAAGTAGACATACCAAATACTCATAAACACGTAGCACGTAACATTTAGCATGCTCGACTAGATGCAAGACCCTAATAAAGCACATAGGCATGCAACTAAGCTAATGAACTTATTACATTCACTAACTAAAACAAAAGGGGAAGGGAAAATGGACCAAATTGCTCGCCACAGCCCTATCTATTACAAGCCAAGAGGTGTACACATACCCCATAAAGAATAACTTAAATAAAAAGCAAAAGTAAATGATATAAATAAAAGAAATTAAAGAAAGGCTAGGAAAGCAAAGTAGACATGTATTTCTCACGTAGCACGTTGGTTCACATAGGAGGGACACGAAAAGGGATAAAAGAAAATATACCGCCCTTGAAATGAAGCTCTAATGGAGTGAAATCAACTTATTTATCCTCCAAAATAAAAGAAATGGTCAAGGTACCAATTTATTTGGCAAATAATCACAAAGGATAAAAAAATAAACATGAATTTGAATCAATTAAATCATGTCAACAACCCACATTTAAGAAGTCAAAAGAAGAAAGGACTTGATTGCAAAAATTAATAGTCTTGGGGTCAAAATTAAAGAAAAATAAAGTTCAGGGACTCATTTGCAATTAAATTAAGGACCGAATTGAAAGAAGTTGAAAATATCCAGGGCCACAGTACAGTTAAAGAGAAATTCAGGGACTGATTTGCAAAATTGTTTTCTGGTTTCTTAATGTACCAAACCATTGGGCCATTTCCTTTATTTGCTTGGGCCAAAGCTTCCCAGCCCAACGGAAATCCAAAACAAAAGGGAATGGGCCATTCTATTATTTTATCAAGTAAAAGCCAACAAAATGCATGGGCTTCAAATCTCGAGCCCAAATTACTAACCCAGGAATTAAACAAAACAAAACCCAATCCAAACAAACAAACCACCATCAAGACCCAATCAAAATAAACCTAATCCAATTCCACAACCAATTCTTATTAAACCCATCAAAATAATAAGATAACTAAAAACATACCTAATCATATCATAATTCCAGAATTAATCTACCTAACAACTCACTAAAAACATAAAAGGCAAATTGAAACTTAAAAGGGGCAAATCAACTTGATATTTTTTAGTTTTGGGCCACAAAAAAATTAGACAAAAATTGAGGGGTTAAATTGCAAAATTCAGAAACTGCTTCATGCATGCAACGTAAGCTTTTTCCTTTCTGCTAATTCCTTTCATATGCAACATGCTGGGTTTCTCGAATACAATCTCCCATCCACCCCAACCCAACTAATAGCTTAGCTAACCAACATTTGGACTAAACAACCAGATAACAAAAACTTTCTTTCTCACTTTCAACATGAAACGTTATGGTTAAACATCAGAAATTCAGATGAACAGATCAAGCAAGCATCAAACAACAGTATTTTCTTTAGCAACAGTGCTTCTGCAATTTTCTGATGCAAACCGAAATATGATCCTGCGAATTAATGGGAATGAATGCTTATTGATTTATCTACCACCTTGATGCTATAGCTTCCTACCCATGTTGCTAATCATCACCCAAAAGCATTGATCTATTTCTCAGAAATTCTAACAAGGGAGTGGGCCATAAAAATGCAGCAAAACAACATGGATATTTGTAGCAACTTCGTTCAACTCCCTCTAGTTTTACGAATTCAAAACACTCGAGCATGACAGAATACAAGACAGAACAAGGGGCTGAGATGCTCGAATCCCTTCAGAAAATCTGGTTTGAAGAAAATTTTCTTTTGCAAAGGAAAATATGTCCATGACGCACCCATTACTCCATGCTACAACCAAAGTAAGGGAAAGGACCAATACAACCCAGGAACAGCAACAAATCATAAAAGTTAAACAAACCAAAACAAACCTAAGCAGCCCAAGAGAAATAAAATAAAAAAAACTGTTCGCAAAGCAGCAATATGATCCAGAGGACTCTGGACTACTCTGAGCTTCAATATAGTGCACTAAAAAACTTAACACAACTCCTAGCTCACTCCAGCACAAAGACTTGGGACAAGGGGAGAGGGAAAATTAAATGCAGCAGAGAAAGATTACATGCAAAACTGGAAATTTTTGTTCTCCCCACAACACTTTGCCTTCGACTTCATCATAGGTAGGAAGACAGCCATGAATACATTGTTGAAGTCTCAAACTCCAACTCTTAAAGACATCAGGTTCTAAACCAGAGAATGAATACCAAAACATAGTCAACATTTCAGGTTCCAACAAGAAAACAATCCTCTTTACTGATTAATCATCAATTGACGTTCCCATTCTTTTCAATCAGCAATACCAGAAACTTAATTTCAAATGCAATCATTCCCAAAAGACAACAAAATTTACTCATGAAAACTCCGTCTCCTAAGATTACTTCGGAATGGAACAAAACAACGGCAAATGCTAAACCAATTCCTCAAAATTTCTCAAATACAAGGAAATGAACTTGCTAACCTATCCAGTTTCTTCATACGCAAAAAAAATGCCGACAAGTTAACTTTCAATTAGAAAAATCAGTTAGGCATTTCATCGAGCAACAAATAGGCATTAAAACCTCACCGAATTATTGCTCAAATTGAGATTGATCAGCCCCAAAATTGTTCAAAACCAAAAGATTTCAGTCTAATCAACATACAGAAAAGGCCATGAACAATCGACATGAAATTTGAAACAACAAGCTAACAGTGGACATGGCACGTTCATCCGCAAACATGCTCTGAAAATTTTCAGAACTTGTGCTTGACTAAAGACTGAAACGTAGGAGTAAAAGTGAACCTACCATTGCTTCTCATGGTGTCAATTTCATCGGCGTCGACAACGGGCTCGGGCGAGGTGATGGATTTCGACGGCAGCCCCTCTTGCTTCTCCGTTCGGCTCTCTTGCTCCTCTGCCTGTTTCCTCTGTTTTTTGGCTTCCCAAATTCCGCCGCCACCTCTCTGTTGCCTTTTTTGTTTTTCTTTTCCGTTTTCTGCCTTTCCCTCTTTCAGCCCTCACCCCCAATTTCCAGATTTTTCCTGCGTTCTTTAGCCGAGGCTCCCCCCTCTCGGTTTTTCCCTCTGTTTTTCTTTGGCCAAAAGTCTCTTCCACCCGGAGCTCTCCCCTGTTTTTTCCGTTCCTTTTGTTGCCGACCGAAGACCTAGCCGCCATAGCTCCCCTCTCTGTTTTTTCCTTTTTCTCTTTTTCCTATCCCCCTTTTTTTTTGTTCATTTCCTTCAAAAACCCAAAAACCTCCTGCCGAGGACCTCTCTCCATTTTTTCCTTCCTGCCGTCTCCTTTTTCTTTTTATTTTTTAGCCCTCACAAAATTCTACTTTGACCCCCAAAAATTCCTTAACTTCCCAAATGTCCCTAACACCTCACCCTTAGGTGCTTAGTTGTCTAAAACATAGAAAAGACACTTGTCCAAGTGCATGCAGTCCCACTTGTCATTTTCACCTTTTTTTCTTTTTCCTTTTCTCTTTTTCTTTTGTTTTTCCTGGAAATTAATGTGAAGCCAAAAATACACTAGAACAAAAATAAAATAAATAACAATAATAAAAATAAAATAATAATAATAATAATAAAATAATAATAATAATAAGAAATGAAAAACCTAAAATTGAAACAAATAAAGCTAAGATGAAATTAATTTAAAAAATCAAAAATTTGGTGTCTACAGTTTGCCTCTCTTTGTCTGAGTTTTGAAAAAATTTGAGACAAAGAAGTAGACACCAAATACTTACCTGTGTTATTCGGCTGCGAACAATCCGGACGACGGACGCTTCTGAAACGAGGACTGAAAAAATTTTTTGTTTTGTTTTTTTTTTTTTAAAAAAATGGGATTGACCCAAATGAGAAAATTTTAAAATCGGGACTGACCCGAGACAGGAAATTTAAACGGGATAGACCCGGACAGAAATTTAAATGGAATAGACCCACGGGAGACAGAAATTTAAATGGGATAGACCCGGACAAAAATTTAAATGGGATAGACCCACGGGATAGACCCGAACAGAAATTTAAATGGGATAGACCCGGACAGAAACGTAAATGGGATAGACCCACGGGATAGACCCGGACAGAAATTTAAATGGGATAGACCCACGGGATAGACCCGAACAGAAATTTAAATGGGATAGACCCAGACAAAAATTTAAATGGGATAGACCCACGGGATAGACCCGGACAGAAATTTATATGGGATAGACCCACGGGATAGACCCGAACAGAAATTTAAATGGGATAGACCCAGACAAAAATTTAAATGGAATAGACCCACGGGATAGACCCGGACAGAAATTTAAATGGGATAGACCCAGACAGAAATTTAAATGGGATAGACCCACAGGATGGACCCGGACAGAGATTTAAATGGGATAGACCCACGGGATAGATCCGGACAGAAACGTAAATGGGATAGACCCACGGGATAGACCTGAACAGAAATTTAAATGGGATAGACCCAGACAAAAATTTAAATGGGATAGACCCACGGGATAGACCTGGACAGAAATTTAAATGGGATAGACCCAGACAGAAATTTAAATGGGATAGACCCACGGGATGGACCCGGACAGAAACGTAAATGGGATAGACCCACGGGATAGACCCGAACAGAAATTTAAATGGGATAGACCCAGACAAAAATTTAAATGGGATAGACCCACGGGATAGACCCGGACAGAAATTTAAATGGGATAGACCCACGGGATAGACCCGAACAGAAATTTAAATGGGATAGACCCAGACAAAAATTTAAATGGGATAGACCCGGACAGAAATTTAAATGGGATAGACCCAGACAGAAATTTAAATGGGATAGACCCACGGGATGTTGTGAAGTTGGCGGCACGAAATCCAGGCCCAATGGGATTTTTTTTTTTTGAATGTTGGCGGCACGAAACTCAGGCCCAACGTGATTTTTTGAATGTTGGCGGCACAAAATCCAGGCCCAACTTGATCTTTGGAATGTTTGGGAGGTTGGCGGCACAAAGTCCAGGCCCAACGGGATGTTGTGAAGTTGGCGGCATGAAGTCCAGGCCCAACGTGGTTTTTGAGATGTTAAGAGAAGGGGGGAATAGAATGATGCGCGGCGTGCATTGAAGCTTCGCCCACAAGAAATCAAATTTGATTTTTCAAGAAACAAGAATTTGAACCTGATTTTTGACTTTTTTTTGATTTTTTGTTTTTGTTTTTGTTGTTGTTGTTGTTTTTTTTTTTTGAGAGAATTTTTCAAAAATAATTTGCCCCAGTGTCGAGTCCATTTTTCCCTCCTTTCTTCTCTTTCTTCGGCATTGGCTTCCCACATTACCAGATGCTTTTTCGTCATTTTGAATCATGAACCTGTACAAGGGGTTCATTAAAGTATGACCTACATTCAAATTTCTTATTTGGAAAGAACAGCGTGATTGGTTTGACATCCTCAAATGTATTACAAAAATTTTTTGCCCCAGTATGGGCTTATTTCATGAAATCTCACAAATAAAATATTTGCCCCAGTGTGGGCTCCCTTGATTGCAAAAATTTGTTCAGATGATTTCCCATTTATTTGAACAAAGAAAAACCGCACTTTCTAACATTTAGAAAAGAAGCACATATACAATGTGAAGAAATCTTAAACGTCAAGTGTGAACTGATGCAGAAATTTCATGATGAATTCCTCGAAATAACACCAAATTCAAGAAGATTTCTTCCTCACTTTTAGCATTGGTGTTTTGGGTAATGTGTCACCATTTCTGGTTGGCTCATCTTTTCAGGACCAATCAAGTGACTTTATTTTTGAAATGGCTAAGGAAATGGGAGGTCAGAATCTGTCTCATTTTTTTTTTTTTGTTTTTTTGTTTTTTGTGTCCCAATTGTATCTAATCCATTCAATGTCACATCTTAGTGAAAGCAAATAGTTTGTCCATTCTTATTTTTAAGAAAAACTTAGTCAACATACAAGCTTTCTAGGCTTGTAACGTATGGACAGAAGTGATAGCTAAACATGTGGAAACGGGTTATACCCTTATGATCACAAATGATCTGATGAATTTCTTATGAGCATGATTCTCACTTTGGATTGTCATGAAGGAATAAGTCAACGATGGACTTTATTAGCTTGTAATTTGGCTTGAAAACGATAGCTAAAGAATAAATCTTTCAAGGATATCGCACCAAAAATCGCATTTTTCCAAAATTGCCCCTATTTTGAACTCAAAAGATTTCAGACTTTGTTTGGATTTTCTCATCATTCCCCAGGGACTTCAGCGTCGAATTTTTCTGCATCTTCTTGCATTTACTTTTCTTGCTTTGCTTTTTGCCTCTTTTCCTTTCCCTCAATTTGGTGGGTTTTCACTTGGTGAGTAGCGTCAACCCCATACCCAAGCAATTCAGAAATACAGCTAAAATTTTTCGACATCAGAAATTTTCTTGACAGGGCCATTGCAAAGAACAGAAGTCAGGACTTTCGGCTTTTGTAATGGGGTCAGGTGGGGTGTTTAGAAGAGTTAAGGCTTGAAAGCAGATTTCAAGAATGGTTTAAGTAATCTGAGATCGCATTGTTGTGCCAACCCTATTTTAGGGTTAAATCAAAATTTTGCCCCAGTTTATGCTCAATTGAGGCTTTTTCTCTTTCATTTTCTTTCTTCTTTTGATTTTTCAGTTTTTTGCCATTCTTTTGAACTTTCACAAAACTTGCCCCAGTTTACTTTTGTACTGAGGTTCTCTTTTTTCTTTTCTTTTGATTTTGCGGCATTGTCACTTTTTCACTTCTTGAAATTTTCCTTTTCAACTCCAACTTGCCCCAGTGTGGGGTTTGCGATTCTCAGGGGTTGCCAAATGAAGTATTTTATTCTGATGGCTCAAAAGGGATAACTAGGGATAGAATGTTTGATTGGAAAAAGAAGAGGGCCTGACCTTTGTTCCGTCCCTTACAATAACTCTGAAAGGAAACTTTCGTTAATGCGAAATTTTTTGCATGTATCTGAATTACTGACTGAGGAAGACCCTTATTCATCCATATTTGTGACACATAGGCGGTCCGTGCGGATAAATCTCTTCCTTTTCTTCTTTTCAAAATTGGAACCCAAGTGGAATCAAATTTCCCCAATCTGCGGTTCCCTTTCCCCTTTTTCTTTTTTTCCTTTTTCAAAATTCCCCAATCTCCTTCCCCAATGTGGGGTGCGATCATATGTGCACTCGAAAAGAACCACCAATTTTTTTTTGGCTCAAATGAGGATGCAAGGGATAAATGGTGTTTAGGTCGTAGAAATGATGGCCAAAGTATCATTCTTACACCTCATGACAATCAGAGTAACGCAATGCTCATTGAAAATCCACTCCCTTTTGATATTTAACAATTTTCCATGTAGGGTAGTGATCATCAAGGCGCTTATTTGAAACGAAATTATTCTTTTAAAGGCTCAAACGGGAGAGCAAATGATAAACTCTGTATAGATAGAGAAAAGACTGCTCAAAGTATCATTCCAACTTTTCAAAACAAACAAGAATAATGCACATTTTTGCTTTCACTTAGATGTGAATTGAATCGGTTAAACACAATGGATATTTTCAAGCAAAGATGGCCCCAATTTGCAATTTATCAATCAATGTGACTGATTTTATTTTGGGGTTAAGTGAAGGTATCTCATTGGGCCTTTTGAGTGACCATTCACCTCTTTTCCTGAGCACTCTTATTGTATGGCTCGGATTGCCAATCGAGTGTAAGGATTTTAGGAGAGTATACACTTGTGAAATTCAGGCTGGAGGTTGAAAAAATCTCAACTTAGTTTTATTTTTCAAAATTCATCATGAAATCTCCAATGAGTAAGAATAAAGAATGAAATGTACATAAATATACACAAAACAATGATTGTCCAAAAATTTTATTACTGAAAAAGTTTGAAACAAAATTTCTCATTCAATTACGATACAAATGAGAAGAGAGAAACTTGTAAAGAGCTCCACATATACACTTTTTGTCTCCTTTTCTTTTGAAACAAAATGTATTAACAAATCAAATATACAAAATTTTCCTTTGGAAAACAATTACAAAATCTCTCAGAGGCTTTAGCGTAGAGCTTCCAGATAGATCATTTATGTTTTCATTGTAGGATCTGCCCCAGAATCAAATAACACTTGTAATCTTCAAACTTTATTGGATTAAAATTATCATCAGATATAGAAGAATATTTTCATCTTATTGAAACATTTTTATGAATGCAGGGGAGGGGGAAAACAAAAGAAAAATACCCAGAGTTAGTAGGCAAAACTGCAAAATCGGTATGCATGTCCTATGGGGGAACCCTTTTTGTGCCAAGGGTAGGCCTAGCATGAAAATGCAATCCACTAGAGTAGGCACTATACGATACCTGATGGATCCGATCAACTCATGGAGTGAAAAATAATTTGAAAAATTTGGCTCATTGGAATGAGAAGAGACGTTGGTCAAAATGAGGACCTTGTCCGAAGGGATTGATCACTTTTGATCGATACAAGAATTTGCAAAAAACGTACGGGTTTGACTTTGACGAACTCCCTATCGAAGATATTGGAATTTGTTGACAAATTTTCTCAGTGAAGCACGGGTCAAAACTCCAACTGATCAAATGGCTGGATGCCATGGATGTTTTTCTCAAAATCGACTAGGTTTTCCATTTTGAAATTCGAAATTGAAATCCTAATTGGTTAAATGAAATTGACAATTTATTACAAATCGACCGGATTACCCTAAAAAGGGAAACAGGTCAAATGAATTGAATGAAATTTAATTTATCCAAAATTAATCAGATCACCCTAAAAAGGGTAAATTGATCAAATAGATTGAACGAAACTTGATTTATTCAAAATCGGCTCGATTGCCCTAAAAATGGGTAAATTGGCCAAATGAATGAAATTGAATTAGTGACTTATTCAAAAATCGGCCGAATGACCCTAAAAAGGGTAAATTGGTCAAATGAATTGACGATTTATTCAAAATCGACCGGATGACCCTAAAAAGGGTAAATTGGTCAAATGACCCTAAAAAGGGTAAATTGGTCAAATGAATTGACAATTTATTCAAAATCGACCAGATGACCCTAAAAAGGGTAAATTGGTCAAATGAATTGACAATTTATTCAAAATCGACCAGGTGACCCTAAAAAGGGTAAATTGGTCAAATGAATTGATGATTTATTCAAAATCGACCGGATGACCCTAAAAAGGGTAAATTGGTCAAATGACCCTAAAAAAGGGTAAATTGGTCAAATGAATTGACGATTTATTCAAAATCGACCAGGTAACCCTAAAAAGGGTAAATTGGTCAAATGAATTGACAATTTATTGAATGAATCGGCAAAATGGATTGGTTGAATTGTCCGGTCATTGGTTATTTCAAAATTATTGAAGTGCATTAGTCTATGACCTTCTAAAAATCAAATTTTGGCCTCAATTTATTTATCGTCTCAATAGGAGGAATCATTTGTAAATTTCTTCAAATTAATGTCCTTTGCGCAAGGGAATTTTACCAATTTAGATAAAATGGCCAAAAAGTGATTATTAGATGCTCATATTCCAAGGATCGCTTTATGAAAATGATCGGATCCCACCTTACCTTGTGCACTACCCCTTTGGATGGTACAAAATGTAAACGTGCAAGTCTCTTTGGATTAAGTATCCGAGACACAAGGCGGTTTATTCCTAATATGGGATCCCCTAAATGGCATTCCCTTTCTAGGGTTTAATGCATGATGCCAGTTATTAAAGCGATAAAATGTGCAATTCGAAATGAAACGTGACCTAAGGAACCCTTTATTTGCCAGGGTAGGCCTAAAATGCTATGCAATTACCAAAATCTATGAATGCAATATACCAAAATCTTTAAACGTGCAATAACCTATCTACGAGGGTAGGTTCTAAAAGAAGGTCATGCCAGACCTCTTATTTGATAGGGTTTGTGAATGCAATGGGGACATAAAACCAAGAAAAGTTAGTTCAGCCAGATAAATACACATAACACATTGTAACAACGAAATCAATACAAAGAAATAAAGCAATAAAAGGGAGAAAGGGGTTGGACCCCTCCCCTCGTGAATAGTGTCCCTAGCTCAGGATAAGGCCGACTCTACCCTAGGCAATTCTAAAATGGATGCATGAGGTTGGGGTTCGCTAATGCATCTAGACTCGATAAACTCAGGTCCCCGAGCCTTCAGACTTAGAAACCAAGGGTCATCAATCCCAAGGTTCTTTGTCGGTGGCTCGAGCGATTCCCCAAACACCGCTACGCACACATCGTGTCACGGCTACGTGTTTGAGTGAATCTATCAAAATCCTCAACCTTCGACCAAAAGCTAAAGGCTATCAACCAATAGCTTTAAGCGGAAGATTGAGTGACTCATTGGAACATGCTACACACACATCGTGTCGTGATCACATGGCCAAGTGAGTCACCTAATCCTAATAGGGTAGAGTGGCGTGACAAGCCACTAAAGAAAAATAAAAGGGATAAAAGAAGTAAAGCGTATGCTCGTATGCTAGTACTCGTTTGGAGGGGAAGGGTCAAGAACCAACGCGAGGCTCTAGGGTGACCCATACCTCCCAAAATGCAATGCAAGCGCGAGATAACAAGTAAACATTCATTCAAACATACATTCATGAGTCGAGGGATTAGTTGGACACGCGTGAAATGCAAAATCCTAAAAAAGGAAAAAATGCAACCCTAAAACACCCAAATGTGATATATGAAAAGGTTAAAAGAAGAAAAAGGTTGATTAAATCAAATTTGCTCGGACTCTCGAAAGTCCCCAGTGGAGTCGCCAACTGTCGCGCCCCATTTTTTGATAAGAAAAATAAATGGTTTGAGAAAGATGTTTTTTATTCAATTGTGATTGGAAAATGATTTTTTGTGAGTTGAAAAGACATGGGTCTCAATGGGACTTGAAAAGCGACGATTTGACCCAAAAAATAGTTTTAAAAAGGGTTTTGAAATGAAAAGTTTGGAGTCGCCACTTGGTAATGAGTTAAGGTGTACCAAGTCACCCAAAAAATGAATTTTTTAAGAAAAATGAGAAAAAATTAGTAAGAAACCCCTTTTAAAAGACTCCTAGTCCACGTAAACCAAGGAAAAAGGTTCGGGAGTCACATTTGACAAAGGGGAAGGCAAGGATACAATCCAAGGCACCCCTTTGACCTAGCCAAGGCTAGTTGCGTGATTTAATCAAAGATTTTCTTGTTTTAACCAAAGAATTTATTACATTTGGATGTGCTACATGAAATGCAAAACCCTAGATTCTAAGATGTCTCTTGTAAGGTTTTTGGTCCCAACCACATGAATTGTGGCGGCCAATGAAAGAAAACCTTATAGAGGTCGATTAATGCAAATGATGATTCAAATGCAAGTGTGCAAGTGTATATAAAGGTGCATGTGTGCAATTGTATGGAAATCCAAGTGTTTGTGTGCAAGTGTATGAAATATAGTGATAAGTGTATATAGATCGTAATTAAGTGCAATTTTGTGAAGTAGAAACTAAAATTGAACAATAAGGAAAGGAAAAGTAATGAGGAAAGGTGAATTGAAAAAGTGAGTAAGTGAAAAATTGAGAATGAATGAACCTAAAGGAATGCATCAGGTCGGGTATGGGAATGACTCCTAACTTTTTCGACTTCGATTTTCCCTTTGATTAGAAGGCAAAACTAGCGTGCTAAGGCTATCGAGTAGCCACACTCGCTCGTTTCCCTTATCGGAAGGGGACACTCAAGCAAAATGAATCCTATAGCTAGTATGGGATGCAAAACCCTAAAAATGGAGGGAAAAAGGGGTTTGAGGAGCATGCCCAATGATAAAACTAAAGAAAGTTGCATGATATGTGGTGAACAAGCAAATGATGCACTAATGAAAAGAAAGGAAAAAGCCTATTGGGTCTAGCGTTGGACTAGCCCATTCTATGAATTCCGACTAGCGTTGGACTAGTGGAAACGATAAAAGAAGCCACAACTAGCGTTGGACTAGTGTGGTGACGTACATTCATCCATTCCATTCATCCACACTATGGAAAACAAGTAGACATACCAAATACTCATAAACACGTAGCACGTAACATTTAGCATGCTCGACTCGATGCAAGACCCTAATAAAGCACATAGGCATGCAACTAAGCTAATGAACTTATTACATTCACTAACTAAAACAAAAGGGGAAGGGAAAATGGACCAAATTGCTCGCCACAGCCCTATCTATTACAAGCCAAGAGGTGTACACATACCCCATAAAGAATAACTTAAATAAAAAGCAAAAGTAAATGATATAAATAAAAGAAATTAAAGAAAGGCTAGGAAAGCAAAGTAGACATGTATTTCTCACGTAGCACGTTGGTTCACATAGGAGGGACACGAAAAGGGATAAAAGAAAATATACCGCCCTTGAAATGAAGCTCTAATGGAGTGAAATCAACTTATTTATCCTCCAAAATAAAAGAAATGGTCAAGGTACCAATTTATTTGGCAAATAATCACAAAGGATAAAAAAATAAACATGAATTTGAATCAATTAAATCATGTCAACAACCCACATTTAAGAAGTCAAAAGAAGAAAGGACTTGATTGCAAAAATTAATAGTCTTGGGGTCAAAATTAAAGAAAAATAAAGTTCAGGGACTCATTTGCAATTAAATTAAGGACCGAATTGAAAGAAGTTGAAAATATCCAGGGCCACAGTACAGTTAAAGAGAAATTCAGGGACTGATTTGCAAAATTGTTTTCTGGTTTCTTAATGTACCAAACCATTGGGCCATTTCCTTTATTTGCTTGGGCCAAAGCTTCCCAGCCCAACGGAAATCCAAAACAAAAGGGAATGGGCCATTCTATTATTTTATCAAGTAAAAGCCAACAAAATGCATGGGCTTCAAATCTCGAGCCCAAATTACTAACCCAGGAATTAAACAAAACAAAACCCAATCCAAACAAACAAACCACCATCAAGACCCAATCAAAATAAACCTAATCCAATTCCACAACCAATTCTTATTAAACCTATCAAAATAATAAGATAACTAAAAACATACCTAATCATATCATAATTCCAGAATTAATCTACCTAACAACTCACTAAAAACATAAAAGGCAAATTGAAACTTAAAAGGGGCAAATCAACTTGATATTTTTTAGTTTTGGGCCACAAAAAAATTAGACAAAAATTGAGGGGTTAAATTGCAAAATTCAGAAACTGCTTCATGCATGCAACGTAAGCTTTTTCCTTTCTGCTAATTCCTTTCATATGCAACATGCTGGGTTTCTCGAATACAATCTCCCATCCACCCCAACCCAACTAATAGCTTAGCTAACCAACATTTGGACTAAACAACCAGATAACAAAAACTTTCTTTCTCACTTTCAACATGAAACGTTATGGTTAAACATCAGAAATTCAGATGAACAGATCAAGCAAGCATCAAACAACAGTATTTTCTTTAGCAACAGTGCTTCTGCAATTTTCTGATGCAAACCGAAATATGATCCTGCGAATTAATGGGAATGAATGCTTATTGATTTATCTACCACCTTGATGCTATAGCTTCCTACCCATGTTGCTAATCATCACCCAAAAGCATTGATCTATTTCTCAGAAATTCTAACAAGGGAGTGGGCCATAAAAATGCAGCAAAACAACATGGATATTTGTAGCAACTTCGTTCAACTCCCTCTAGTTTTACGAATTCAAAACACTCGAGCATGACAGAATACAAGACAGAACAAGGGGCTGAGATGCTCGAATCCCTTCAGAAAATCTGGTTTGAAGAAAATTTTCTTTTGCAAAGGAAAATATGTCCATGACGCACCCATTACTCCATGCTACAACCAAAGTAAGGGAAAGGACCAATACAACCCAGGAACAGCAACAAATCATAAAAGTTAAACAAACCAAAACAAACCTAAGCAGCCCAAGAGAAATAAAATAAAAAAAACTGTTCGCAAAGCAGCAATATGATCCAGAGGACTCTGGACTACTCTGAGCTTCAATATAGTGCACTAAAAAACTTAACACAACTCCTAGCTCACTCCAGCACAAAGACTTGGGACAAGGGGAGAGGGAAAATTAAATGCAGCAGAGAAAGATTACATGCAAAACTGGAAATTTTTGTTCTCCCCACAACACTTTGCCTTCGACTTCATCATAGGTAGGAAGACAGCCATGAATACATTGTTGAAGTCTCAAACTCCAACTCTTAAAGACATCAGGTTCTAAACCAGAGAATGAATACCAAAACATAGTCAACATTTCAGGTTCCAACAAGAAAACAATCCTCTTTACTGATTAATCATCAATTGACGTTCCCATTCTTTTCAATCAGCAATACCAGAAACTTAATTTCAAATGCAATCATTCCCAAAAGACAACAAAATTTACTCATGAAAACTCCGTCTCCTAAGATTACTTCGGAATGGAACAAAACAACGGCAAATGCTAAACCAATTCCTCAAAATTTCTCAAATACAAGGAAATGAACTTGCTAACCTATCCAGTTTCTTCATACGCAAAAAAAATGCCGACAAGTTAACTTTCAATTAGAAAAATCAGTTAGGCATTTCATCGAGCAACAAATGGGCATTAAAACCTCACCGAATTATTGCTCAAATTGAGATTGATCAGCCCCAAAATTGTTCAAAACCAAAAGATTTCAGTCTAATCAACATACAGAAAAGGCCATGAACAATCGACATGAAATTTGAAACAACAAGCTAACAGTGGACATGGCACGTTCATCCGCAAACATGCTCTGAAAATTTTCAGAACTTGTGCTTGACTAAAGACTGAAACGTAGGAGTAAAAGTGAACCTACCATTGCTTCTCATGGTGTCAATTTCATCGGCGTCGACAACGGGCTCGGGCGAGGTGATGGATTTCGACGGCAGCCCCTCTTGCTTCTCCGTTCGGCTCTCTTGCTCCTCTGCCTGTTTCCTCTGTTTTTTGGCTTCCCAAATTCCGCCGCCACCTCTCTGTTGCCTTTTTTGTTTTTCTTTTCCGTTTTCTGCCTTTCCCTCTTTCAGCCCTCACCCCCAATTTCCAGATTTTTCCTGCGTTCTTTAGCCGAGGCTCCCCCCTCTCGGTTTTTCCCTCTGTTTTTCTTTGGCCAAAAGTCTCTTCCACCCGGAGCTCTCCCCTGTTTTTTCCATTCCTTTTGTTGCCGACCGAAGACCTAGCCGCCATAGCTCCCCTCTCTGTTTTTTCCTTTTTCTCTTTTTCCTATCCCCCTTTTTTTTTGTTCATTTCCTTCAAAAACCCAAAAACCTCCTGCCGAGGACCTCTCTCCATTTTTTCCTTCCTGCCGTCTCCTTTTTCTTTTTATTTTTTAGCCCTCACAAAATTCTACTTTGACCCCCAAAAATTCCTTAACTTCCCAAATGTCCCTAACACCTCACCCTTAGGTGCTTAGTTGTCTAAAACATAGAAAAGACACTTGTCCAAGTGCATGCAGTCCCACTTGTCATTTTCACCTTTTTTTCTTTTTCCTTTTCTCTTTTTCTTTTGTTTTTCCTGGAAATTAATGTGAAGCCAAAAATACACTAGAACAAAAATATAATAAATAACAATAATAAAAATAAAATAATAATAATAATAATAATAATAATTATAAAATAATAATAATAATAAGAAATGAAAAACCTAAAATTGAAACAAATAAAGCTAAGATGAAATTAATTTAAAAAATCAAAAATTTGGTGTCTACAAGGTGCACTCCAATCTAATAAACGTAGCTCCAGTCATGACCAAAATTCTATAAGATGTCAAATCTGCTGTTTAGTTTTTTGTCTTCAAAACTGATTTGCGATTGTATTATTACACTTGTGTTGTAATTGGATGATTTTGGAGCCTAATTGAAGGGCTATGTTAGTAACATTACTTGTGTGTGATTGTGGGGCTGAATTGAAAAAAACAATGAAGCCATAAATGACTGAAAAATAAGTATACCCAAAGGGCGTACTGCCCAAATTTTCACTGGAGGGCTAGATAGAGATACTCGTGACTTGAGTAAGGATTTGAGGATGAATCTAACTCAAATTGTCTAGGTTATTCGAGTCCCCTTTTGTGGAGGTATATAAGTTGGAATTCGGCCTAAATTTGTACCCTTGGAAAAATAAAATTTACGACTAATAGAAACACGTTTTCCTCATTTCTTCGACTCAAATGGTATTTCAAAGTATAATTGCTTCAAAGTTTCACAGTTTGAAGAGCGAGCAAGAGTTTTAAACCTTAGTTAATTTTCAAATCTCTTAAACAATGTTTTCTCGCAAATTTGGACTCCAAACATGGAGTAATACCCGAACGTGACGCGTAAAGGCACTACATCTTTTGGTGAGTGCTTCCAACTACCTGATTGCACTTGATAATTGTGTTTAATTCTCGAACAATGTGATTACATGATATATGAGTGGATTGATAGGGCAAGCGTGTACTTTATCGCACTTGAAGTATCGCACTTGCCCTAATGTGATTTGTTCTTGTTCATTGATTTCAATGGAAGTGATATACATGCATATGAACTGTATCTTGTCTGGAATTCCAGAAACCCTGGTGCTAGTTAATCAAGTCAAGCCGGCAAGGGCCTGGTCGATTAGCTAACGAACCTTGGGTAGTTTGTGATGTCGAGTGGAGTATTATCTCCTCGACTAATCGGCATACTCGAGTATTACCACCAGTATTTATCTTGGAGTTAGGGCCAGGTTAGGGGTTTGGTTGGTGGACGGACATTGGAGTTAAGTAGTGTACTACTGGACTAATTACCTTGAAAGTTGATGGAGTGTCAACTACAATTTGATCAAACTATGATAGAGCTAGTTTACCAAGGCAACAGTATCCTTTTACGTGAAATACTGATTATGAAATGTTGGTTGTACAAGTGTATTGCTCATTTTCTTGACTTGTTATACTCGCTATTTCACTACTATGTTACATTTACCGTTAATTAATGGTCAATTTACTATTTGGAACATCACTGAGCTATAGCTCACTCCGTTATATTTGTTTTCCTTACAGGGGGTACGAGCGAGGCGTGAGACGTGTACAGACTAGCGTAGTCTAGTTGTTTTGAATTTTGAAATTGTACTCACGCTAGCACCCGACTAGGGTTATTTGTACTTGGATTGTAAACTCGTTAATGTATTTGGGTGTGTATGAGCCTTGTAGTTGGATTTGAACATCAATGTATATATCAAGTTTGAATTTGTTGTGTTATTTAGTTTCTATGGATGTAAGTTATTATCTTGAGATACGAGTGAGTGAGTCGTAACGAGAGTTGGGCAGGCGACTCGCTAAACCCTAGGGTACGCCTTAGGGGAAGGTGGGTCGTCACAGATGGTATCAGAGCTCCTATCGAGCTCGTGCCGGGAAAGGGTTCTTGGACTGTAGGGATTGGCTTGTTAAGTGTGAAGCAAATGTCTATTGTTGGGGACCTTAGATATGTATGTTGGGTAAAAATCTTAAAAGTGGTTGATTTCCTCTTGAGCTTAGCTAACTCGAGTGGTGAATTATCTTATTTGCAGATTCCTGTACTCGAGTACCAAAGAGTGATACCTTTATGATAAGTTGATATCCCGAGTCGTAGAAGGATAAGTTTGGATGGTGAAAGCCAAGGCACGAAGAATATGAATAATCTGGACTTGGGATATATTGAAGATATTAAGGAGATTGGGACCCTTATTATTCACGTGTACGTACTCGGTTGTATTTCTTCACATTTTGATTAAGTGTAGTGCTTGAGCAATACCTAGGGTTAATGTCCCATTGGATATGTGAATTACTATGATATGGTATAAGAAAGTATGTTATTTTCAATGTGTTATATTATTTTTCATTTTATGATTTGAAAATGCTTTTATCGAATTTTTGTGAGGCCCCAGTCCGTTCGCAAGTCGATATTAGGGTTATTTGATATTCGGTATAGAAAAAATCAGGGTTTTATGACTAGGAAGGAAACCCTAATTCGGTTGAGCTTGAAAATCCTAGTTTACGTATTATGATTATAAGGTTCAAGCTATAGTTTATATTCGGTACTCTAGTGTGTGCCTTGACATAGGTAAATATAGGATTTGTTTTAATTACAAAGGTTTAGTAAGTATGAATGATTAGCAAACCTCTAGTGTTACTATATTAGAAAGCTTAAGTGGAGTTTTATTTATCGCCCGCCTTTTTCCACATTTTCTTTATGAGAAAAGTTCCCCAGATAATTTTTATGAGTAATTATAGTTTTTAGATGATTTTTCTAGTATTGGAGAATTTTTAGAAAATTAAGAATATATATTGGACGTGGGACCCACTAGTGCGAAAAGTTCGGAAAAATTCGGCCAATTAGGTTAAATTCCGGATACTGTGTAAAATTTATCGGGTGTTAATGGATAAGTAAAGGAGTGTGAGGTGATTGATGTGAGAGGTGACCAAAGGATTGAATTGCATTTAATGAGATGCCAAGTGTCACAAGATCATTGGGTGGACTTTATGATTTTTATTCTTTTGTTTTGACCTTTTGACCAAGTGGTTAAATATCTAAAAATTACCTCAAAAATTCATTATTTTCACTCCTTGGTGGCCGACTTCCTCAAGCTCAAGAAGGAAGAGAATTGCTTCAAATTTCAAGCTTCCATATAGCTCAATCTTCCAAACCACTTGCCTAACCTAGTTTCTATTCCATAAAAGCCTTCCATTAGGTGCTAGTGAGTTGCTTAGTGAAGTTTTTTGGAAGAGCTAAGGTGGTCTACATCTCCTCTCTCTTGATTTCTTGGTAAGTGATGCTTGAACACTCTACTATACCTAATGATGTCTATGTTATGCTTAGAAGTAGCTTGAGTGATGGAATATGTGATTTATTTATTGATTTGAAGAGTTTTGGTGAAGTTTTCCATTTTATGATGAATTTTCTGGTTTAATATGAATGGGATGTTGTGGCCTTTTATGATGAATGGTAATGGTTTCAAATGACTCTAGTAGGTGTGAATTGTTGATAAATGCAATCAATTTTGGATTTGGATGGAAAAATGGAAAGTTAGGGTTCATAATCCCCTAATTCTGTCCGGTTTTAGATCATAGGGTTAGAGGCCGAATTGGACTTTGCTCAAAACATGAAAGTTGTAGTTATTGATGAGTTTGAAGTGCCTGCAAAATTTCAGGTCATTTGGATTAGTGTAGAGTGAGATATGTCGATTTTACTATTGCTGATCTGGGTTGCTCAGAATGTGAAAACTGCGCTTGTAATCGTTTGTTTTGACTGGAATTGGTTTGGATTTTGTTGTTGGTGTCTTCTGAGGAAATGTAGCTGGATGTCTTAGCTAACATATGCCTTTGGAATTTCGGCATTTGGACCTGTATAGACTGAGTTATAGTAATTACAGCATTATGTGATTTGTAAACCTGTTTTGATAATTCTGGTTTAGTATTTTGCATATTTGACCTAGTTGTGTTAGGATTTGGACTGAGTGACCTTCTACATTGTTGTAGCCCTGGTTCTTAGCTTCGAAATGGTGGGTCTTACACCCCCATCCGATAACCATAGTGAATTTGGTGCCATTACCGCACATTAAGGTCAAATACGATTTGTGATCCTGTTTTTACGATTCTGGTATAGTGTCTTGCATTTTTGACCTTGTTACATTCAAAATTGGACAAAGTTTCCTTCTTCAACATTGTAGCCCCTTAAGTCCTGGATATTCCTGTAAATTTTCAGGTTAAACGGATTAGTATATCCTGAGCTATAAACGAAATACTCAGACCTGTTTTGACCAGCAAATTCTGTTACGTTTTTAGAAAGTTTACGACTGGAACTTTGGCTTCACATTTGACTGGGTTACAAGCTGATTGGGCTTGCGACCAAAACACCAAAATTATAGCCTTATATCAGAGATTTCCAACGCCCTTGGAATCTCATAAATCGGATTTATAAAACCTGAGATATAGCCGAGAAAACAAGGCCTGCCGGTGAAAATGACCATTTTCTGGTCAGATCTGTTTTGGTCCTGATGACCAATTTCCGTTCCGAATTTGGATTTCCGACCTTCATGAAAGTTGTTCCATTTGGAATGAACTATCTAACTGCCAATTTTCAGCTCTTTTGACCATGTGTAGCATAGAAAACAGTTCGCACTCAAAACTGACCATTTGTGCATTGGCCAGATTTCGTAAGTGATTGTGTTTGGTTCATTTGGGACTGAAGCCTCCAGTTTCAGTTCTGGATGTCTTCTTAACAGTTGTTGTTCATCCTTTAAGCTTCGATTTGGTATCTCATACGGCTTAATCCGATATTCGTAGCTCAACTTATGAGTAAACTAGAAATGAGTATCAAATCTGCCGTTTCCGCTAACGGCCGTTTCCGTTTCCGTCCGTCATATTTACGTGCGCGCGTGTCGTTTTTGCCGTTTTGCTTGTTTTAGGCACGATAGTAGCCATTTACGATATTATGTGACACAATCTTCTATTTCAGACGGTGGTGAGCTGGGCGGAACTGGTGGGGCCCACTACTAGCTGTTCATTTCGATCCGACTTCGTACTTTTGCTATTTCAGTTTCTGAGTAAGTATTCAGGCCAGTTTGATGTGTTTTCTTTGCTATGTGTTTGAGATATGTGAAAAGGGTACTTAGGCGAGGGTGTACTTTATCGCACTCGACCTAAACCCTAATTTGAATGTATAATTGTACTTGGCATATGTATATGAACCTTTTGGAACCAAAACCCTTGAGCTTGTGGCTCGGGGCGACTTTCGAGTAAAGTTTGTGAAGTTTGTGAAGTTTGTGAGTTCGTGGGCCCGATCTAAGACCTGTTTGGACTATTCGAGCCGGTTAGGGCTTGGTCGAAGTCAGTCCAACTTGGTCTGAGATCACCAAGTTTGTAGGTTCATGTTATGAACCAATTTTGTGAATCCGGTTCACCGAGAAGGTGACCAAGTTTGTGACCCGAGCTTGTGACTCAAGCTCAAGTTTGTGATTTCGTTCGCCCGGGCAAGTTTGTGAGGTGACTGGCCAGTGAGGGTGATAAGGTGTCGGTGGGTGTACAAGTGAAGTTCTACGGACTATTATTTGCGTTCGACGGAGTGTCGGCAGGAGATCATACATGGCACATGAATTGGCTTTGGAGCCACCCGTATCCTTATTATATGATGTTGTTCTTTTCTGCTTTTGCTTTACTCTTATTGTGTAATTGTTGCTACGTGAATTTATGCTTTCGCCCTGTTTACTTACTAAGCTTTTAGCTTACCCCATTCCTTTTGTTTTCCTTAGCAGGGGCCGACGCGGGGATTTTGGCACTTACACTAGTGTAGTTAAGTTTGTTTGTAATAGTTGAACAGTTAGGATGTTTGTTTTTGTTTTGGTGGTTTGTATAAGGACCCTTCTTAGGGTCTATCTTCTGCTGGTTGTGGTTTGACTCGAGACTTTTGAAGATGTAAATATAACTTTTGAGATTGTATATATATTATATAGTGCTCTTTCGATCTATCTCGTTTGATTGCTTTAAGTTTTGAGTCCTGGCGCGAGCTAGGCAGGCGGCCCGCCGATACCCTTGGGTTCGCCCTTGGGAGAAGTGGGGTCGTCACAGTTGGTATCAGAGCCTGCTTCGCGTGGTCTCTGCGCGGATGGGCTGAGTGGTGAATGGGTATGAAGGATTAAGTGCTCGTTCGAGCATAAGCTATGAACCCTGAAGTGTTATAGGTCTTCAATCCTTCTCATGATATCTAAGGACCATAGATAGGTATGTCGGGTAGGAAGTTCGATTTGTAGATGGTTTACTCTTGGGACTGGCCAGCTCGAGATGTGAACTATCGTATTTCGGATTCTTGTGCCCGAATACTCCAGAATTGAGGCGATGCAAGCTATTAGGTACTTGAGACTTGTATTTTGGAAACATGAACAGGCTTTGTCTGACTAGAATGAGCACAAAAGGTCAATGGACATCTAGTTTGGATAGTAAGGGACGTGAGAGATTAGACGGGCTGATACTGGGACGACTTCACCTTTTCCTTTTGGTTCGCCCGTACATTACGACCACCTGGCGTTAGTATATGTGTTTGTGTACATGGTTATCTGTCCAACTTGATATGTATTTGTATACTTGCTTGTCCGTCTTTTGATATGGCGTGTTATGTGCGATATGTTATTTGTGTAATTGGTATGTTGGATTTTGTTATTGTAGTCAATTTACTGCATTCATTCATTAAAGTACCCATTTGGAAAGAAAAGAGAGAAAGAAGGGAAAACTATATATATATATATGTATATATGTGGAAGGAAGACATAGTTACGGACATGGTCATAGCTGTGGAACAAAACGAGGCCGAGAGTCAAGAGAGGAAAGGGAAGAAACAATAGCTGAACGAAACATGGACCGGGAGTGCCACTTGTGTTCAAGAATTGATTATGACCTATTGTTTTGCCCGACAGGCTACCATCTGTGTTCCAGCAATTTTGTGAGATGGCACATTGGGTTGAGATGTATAAGGAAATCGCGGTTCTTCAAGATGAAATAGAAGTCCAAAAGAAACTAGTCGCATACTGGGAAGGGCGATGGAAGCACGAGTATTTAGAGAAAATTGAGCTCTTGCACAAGAACTTAGAGCTAAAAAGGAAATACGAAGGGATTTCCGGGGAGGCCTTAGCAATGGCACAGAGCACTACTTCTATGGGGGTTCCAGAGAAAACTCAAAGGACAGAAATTTCAAGGCCGCAAGTGAAGACCTTCCATGCAAAGAAAAGGAGCGCATCTCTTGAGAGTCAAAGGCCAGAACCGAGTAAGCGAGGTAGGTCAACTGCTAAGAAGGGTCGTGGAGCGGGTGGTGTGACAATTTGTGGTTATTGTAGAAAATCCAATCACATTGAAGTGAATTGTTGGAGAAAGGGGAGGAGATGTCTGCGCTGTGGGAGCGCCAAGCATCAAATTGCTAATTGCCCGGGTTTATTGCACGAAAAGAAAGGAACCCAGCAGCTAACCCAGACCGACCCTGGACCGTCAACTAGAGAAGGGACTGGAATGAAGAGCCTCGTTTCTTTTAAGAACGTGGAAGGTACAGGCTTCTGGTTACTTTAGATTTGATAGATTCCGTTCATAGAAATTTCGAGGACGAAATTGTCCTAAGTGGGGGAGATTGTGAGGCCCCAGTCCGTTCGCAAGTCGATATTAGGGTTATTTGATATTCGGTATAGAAAAAATCAGGGTTTTATGACTAGGAAGGAAACCCTAATTCGGTTGAGCTTGAAAATCCTAGTTTACGTATTATGATTATAAGGTTCAAGCTATAGTTTATATTCGGTACTCTAGTGTGTGCCTTGACATAGGTAAATATAGGATTTGTTTTAATTACAAAGGTTTAGTAAGTATGAATGATTAGCAAACCTCTAGTGTTACTATATTAGAAAGCTTAAGTGGAGTTTTATTTATCGCCCGCCTTTTTCCACATTTTCTTTATGAGAAAAGTTCCCCAGATAATTTTTATGAGTAATTATAGTTTTTAGATGATTTTTCTAGTATTGGAGAATTTTTAGAAAATTAAGAATATATATTGGACGTGGGACCCACTAGTGCGAAAAGTTCGGAAAAATTCGGCCAATTAGGTTAAATTCCGGATACTGTGTAAAATTTATCGGGTGTTAATGGATAAGTAAAGGAGTGTGAGGTGATTGATGTGAGAGGTGACCAAAGGATTGAATTGCATTTAATGAGATGCCAAGTGTCACAAGATCATTGGGTGGACTTTATGATTTTTATTCTTTTGTTTTGACCTTTTGACCAAGTGGTTAAATATCTAAAAATTACCTCAAAAATTCATTATTTTCACTCCTTGGTGGCCGACTTCCTCAAGCTCAAGAAGGAAGAGAATTGCTTCAAATTTCAAGCTTCCATATAGCTCAATCTTCCAAACCACTTGCCTAACCTAGTTTCTATTCCATAAAAGCCTTCCATTAGGTGCTAGTGAGTTGCTTAGTGAAGTTTTTTGGAAGAGCTAAGGTGGTCTACATCTCCTCTCTCTTGATTTCTTGGTAAGTGATGCTTGAACACTCTACTACACCTAATGATGTCTATGTTATGCTTAGAAGTAGCTTGAGTGATGGAATATGTGATTTATTTATTGATTTGAAGAGTTTTGGTGAAGTTTTCCATTTTATGATGAATTTTCTGGTTTAATATGAATGGGATGTTGTGGCCTTGTATGATGAATGGTAATGGTTTCAAATGACTCTAGTAGGTGTGAATTGTTGATAAATGCAATCAATTTTGGATTTGGATGGAAAAATGGAAAGTTAGGGTTCATAATCCCCTAATTCTGTCCGGTTTTAGATCATAGGGTTAGAGGCCGAATTGGACTTTGCTCAAAACATGAAAGTTGTAGTTATTGATGAGTTTGAAGTGCCTGCAAAATTTCAGGTCATTTGGATTAGTGTAGAGTGAGATATGTCGATTTTACTATTGCTGATCTGGGTTGCTCAGAATGTGAAAACTGCGCTTGTAATCGTTTGTTTTGACTGGAATTGGTTTGGATTTTGTTGTTGGTGTCTTCTGAGGAAATGTAGCTGGATGTCTTAGCTAACATATGCCTTTGGAATTTCGGCATTTGGACCTGTATAGACTGAGTTATAGTAATTACAGCATTATGTGATTTGTAAACCTGTTTTGGTAATTCTGGTTTAGTATTTTGCATATTTGACCTAGTTGTGTTAGGATTTGGACTGAGTGACCTTCTACATTGTTGTAGCCCTGGTTCTTAGCTTCGAAACGGTGGGTCTTACACCCCCATCCGATAACCATAGTGAATTTGGTGCCATTACCGCACATTAAGGTCAAATACGGTTTGTGATCCTGTTTTTACGATTCTGGTATAGTGTCTTGCATTTTTGACCTTGTTACATTCAAAATTGGACAAAGTTTCCTTCTTCAACATTGTAACCCCTTAAGTCCTGGATATTCCTGTAAATTTTTAGGTTAAACGGATTAGTATATACTGAGCTATAAACGAAATACTCAGACCTGTTTTGACCAGCAAATTCTGTTACGTTTTTAGAAAGTTTACGACTGGAACTTTGGCTTCACATTTGACTGGGTTACAAGCTGATTGGGCTTGCGACCAAAACACCAAAATTATAGCCTTATATCAGAGATTTCCAACGCCCTTGGAATCTCATAAATCGGATTTATAAAACCTGAGATATAGCCGAGAAAACAAGGCCTGCCGGTGAAAATGACCATTTTCTGGTCAGATCTGTTTTGGTCCTGATGACCAATTTCCGTTCCGAATTTGGATTTCCGACCTTCATGAAAGTTGTTCCATTTGGAATGAACTATCTAACTGCCAATTTTCAGCTCTTTTGACCATGTGTAGCATAGAAAACAGTTCGCACTCAAAACTGACCATTTGTGCATTGGCCAGATTTTGTAAGTGATTGTGTTTGGTTCATTTGGGACTGAAGCCTCCAGTTTCAGTTCTGGATGTCTTCTTAACAGTTGTTGTTCATCCTTTAAGCTTCGATTTGGTATCTCATACGTCTTAATCCGATATTTGTAGCTCAACTTATGAGTAAACTAGAAATGAGTATCAAATCTGCCGTTTCCGCTAACGGCCGTTTCCGTTTCCGTCCGTCATATTTACGTGCGCGCGTGTCGTTTTTGCCGTTTTGCTTGTTTTAGGCACGATAGTAGCCGTTTACGATATTATGTGACACAATCTTCTATTTCAGACGGTGGTGAGTTGGGCGGAACTGGTGGGGCCCACTACTAGCTGTTCATTTCGATCCGACTTCGTACTTTTGCTATTTCAGTTTCTGAGTAAGTATTCAGGCCAGTTTGATGTGTTTTCTTTGCTATGTGTTTGAGATATGTGAAAAGGGTACTTAGGCGAGGGTGTACTTTATCGCACTCGACCTAAACCCTAATTTGAATGTATAATTGTACTTGGCATATGTATATGAACCTTTTGGAACCAAAACCCTTGAGCTTGTGGCTCGGGGCGACTTTCGAGTAAAGTTTGTGAAGTTTGTGAAGTTTGTGAGTTCGTGGGCCCGATCTAAGACCTGTTTGGACTATTCGAGCCGGTTAGGGCTTGGTCGAAATCAGTCCAACTTGGTCTGAGGTCACCAAGTTTGTAGGTTCATGTTATGAACCAATTTTGTGAATCCGGTTCACCGAGAAGGTGACCAAGTTTGTGACCCGAGCTTGTGACTCAAGCTCAAGTTTGTGATTTCGTTCGCCCGGGCAAGTTTGTGAGGTGACTGGCCAGTAAGGGTGATAAGGTGTCGGTGGGTGTACAAGTGAAGTTCTACGGACTATTATTTGCGGTCGACGGAGTGTCGGCAGGAGATCATACATGGCACATGAATTGGCTTTGGAGCCACCCGTATCCTTATTATATGATGTTGTTCTTTTCTGCTTTTGCTTTACTCTTATTGTGTAATTGTTGCTACGTGAATTTATGCTTTCGCCCTGTTTACTTACTAAGCTTTTAGCTTACCCCATTCCTTTTGTTTTCCTTAGCAGGGGCCGACGCGGGGATTTTGGCACTTACACTAGTGTAGTTAAGTTTGTTTGTAATAGTTGAACAGTTAGGATGTTTGTTTTTGTTTTGGTGGTTTGTATAAGGACCCTTCTTAGGGTCTATCTTCTGCTGGTTGTGGTTGTAGTATTTTAGTGTGGTTTGACTCGAGACTTTTGAAGATGTAAATATAACTTTTGGGATTGTATATATATTATATAGTGCTCTTTCGATCTATCTCGTTTGATTGCTTTAAGTTTTGAGTCCTGGCGCGAGCTAGGCAGGCGGCCCGCCGATACCCTTGGGTTCGCCCTTGGGAGAAGTGGGGTCGTCACAATTTTATTATGGTAATACTGATATAGACTATTGTTCAAAAGAGGTATGGAGGGTAGACGGAGCCAATGACGTGGACCTACCCGAGAATGCAGTTTTAATCGTGGATGTAGGGGTAGGCAGGCACAGGAACCGGTGCAAGAACCGAGAGGGGAAAGAGGTGAAACAGTTGGACCGCAACCTAGACCCTGGGCGGAAGGGGGATCAGGTGGCAACTGCGATTCAACAGATGACTAATATCCTTGCTCGTTTAGTAGAGCAACAGGGTCAAACCCCTGTGAATCAACCTAGGGATCCTGAAATAGAGCAAGATAAGGCCTTAGACAGATTCCAAAAGTTCTCTCGTCCTAAGTTCCTGGGAGGACCAGACCCTGAGGTAGCGAAGAAATGGTTAGAAACAATGATCAATATATTCGCTGCTTTAAACTATGCAGAGGATAGGCAGGTGTCTTTCGCTGTATTTCAGTTTGAGGGATCAACTAGAGTCTGGTGGAACGTAATTAGGGCTAAATGGGAGAGAGAAGGGACTGCATGGACCTGGTTGAACTTCGTAAGAGAGTTTAATGAGAAGTACCTTCCACCGATAGTCCAGAAAAAGAGGGAGGATGAGTTTATCAAACTCTGTCAGGGAACCCTAAGTGTATCTGAGTGCGAGACTCAGTTCACTAAGCTATCAAAGTTTGCTTCCGAATTGATAACTACGGAGCAAAGGAGGGTTAGGAGGTATGTACAGGGACTCAATGTGAAAATACAGGAGGCCTTGGTGGCGGCACAAATTAATACTTTTACCGAGATTCTTCAGAAAGCCCAGAGGATGGAAATTGTTAGGGCACAAGTACTTTTCATGCAAAACGAAGAGGTGTACCTGGTAGAAGTCAAGGGCAAGAACAAGGTGATCTAGATATGCCACCCTTCAAGATGGGTCGAGGAGATAGTGGTGAGAAAATTTCGGGAACACCTAAGGAAGTCACTCCAAGAGGAGCCCCAGGTGGAAGGGGACAAGCAAGAGGTGCCTCGCAGGGAGGTCAGACCTCAGCTTCTCGAGTATCTTGTGGGTACTGTAGAAAAACCAACCACATAGAAGATAATTGTTGGCGAAAGGCTCGAAAGTGTTTACAGTGTGGAAGTCCTGAGCACCAAATCGCCAATTGTCCATTGATCGATGATACCCAGCCAGTCGACAAATCAAACCCTAAACAACCGAATATAGGAGGGGAAAAACCCAGGGTGCTAGCCAAAGTGTAAGCCTTAGACCACCAAGGTACGATTCATGATGTCCATTGGCTGACTAAAAGTTTTGTAAATAGTGAGACCTAGGAGCTAGAAAAGGGGGAGAGAGTGTGAGGACTTGTAAAATCCCTTCTATTTTTCTTAAAATTCCTTTTAATTTGGAATTTATTACTTTATAGTTTCTTTACTACACATTCACTTTCCCCAATAGTTACAAATAATCATAGAACCAAGGGTTTCTTCTTTTCTTTCATCGTTAAGATAAACTAGGGTTTTTACGTTTTTTGTAGTGTGAGTAATCGGTACGGAGTGTGTACTCAATTTAGTGATTAAGAGTGAATTTTAGATGATATTAATTGTGTGATTAGAAGTAATACTAATAAGTTAGTGAATTATAAGTGAAAACCCTAGTACGTACGAGTAAGGGAAAAACGGTGTGAACCGACGTGTATTTTTCACTACCGATTGAATACACCACTTGACCACCACTTTGTTAACTTAATCTCGTTGTCATTAGTGAAAAAATATCAGCCCTAATTATCCTGGTGAGAGAGCTAAAATTCTTGACTAAAAAGGAAAGGAAAAGAAAAAAAATTCAAGATGAAATCTTGTGGTGACAAGTGGAAGGCATCCAACCATCTTTGACCCAAACTAAGACCAAGCTTCTTAACCTTTCTTGGACTTCATTCTTTCTTCATTTTGCATCCATGGTGGCCGAACCTTGAGGTAAAGAAAAAAGAGAAGAAAACTTCATTTTCATCTTGGGGCTTAGCTTATTTTGAGTGAAAATCAAGAATCTAAATGATAGTTATTTAAGTAGTTTTGATGATTATGGTGGAATTTTGAGTTAGGGTTTGTATTGTTTAGTTGTATTTCTTATTGTTTAGATAGCATATGATGTTTCTAAGGTTGGATATGTGATACCCCAACTTTTCGGATCATCTTTTGTTTAGTCTCAAAGAGGATATTACGGTTTCTTTAGTTTATTTCATTTTAAAATATTATTTTGTTTTAAAGAAGATACTAAAGTTATTTCTATAGGGTTTGATTTAAAGCCTTGTTTTGTTTTAAAAGACTAGAAACCCTAAAAGTCTAATCAAAACCCTAGTTTCACTTGTGACTGACCGTTTTCTCAAATTTCTCATATTTCAACCGAAACCCTAAATTCAATTTATGGAATTGTAAAACCCTCACGTTTTCCTTCAAAATGCCCTTTTATTTGGAAATTATTCATTTATAATAGCCCTACTACTCAATCACCTCACAATAAGTGCAAATGAACCTAGAAAGTAGGGTTTCACTTTTTGATTTCAAGTTAGAGCGAATTAGGATTTTCACGTTTTTTCGTAGTATGATTATTCGGTACCGAGTGAGGATCAAATTTGGTAGGTAAGAGTGACTTTTGGATGAGAAAATATTATATGATTAGAAGTGATAATAATAAGATAGTGATTAGAAGGTAAAAACCCTAGTATATGCTATTTAAGAAAATCGGTCCGAACCGACGGGTATCGATCATTACCGATTGAACCCACAACTTGACCACCACATACCCTTGATATTTTTGCAAAATATCCCCCCTTCATCATCAGCCATGTGACCGAAATATGTGGCCAAAATGCAAGGAAAAGAAAGAGTAAATTTAGTTGGTCTTGGTGGTGACAAGTGTCACTCACCTATGGTGTCTTGACCAACCATTGTCTTGCCTTCTTATCTCTCAGCTTGCTTCATTTTCCCTCATTTTTTTTCTGGTTTGGCGGAGAGCAACAAGAGAGAAAAGAGAGAGAGAGCTTCTTCAATTTTCCTTCATTTCTAGCTTGAATCTTGCAAACCTACCGGTTAAATTCCAAATTTCTCCACAAAAGTGAGTTGCTAAGCTAGTTTAAGGTGTTGAGTGGAACCATTTGTGAAGAACAAGCTCTAGTTGTCTTGTTTCTTGGAGTTGCAAATGTGAGGTGTTAAATATCTTCCCTCTCATGTTAATAATGATCAATTAAGGATTTCTAGTGTTAGAGCATGTCATTTTGTGGATTATTTTGTGACTTATGGTTGAGTTGTTCAAATTTTCCTATTTATTGAGAAACTTTCTGTTTTATATAGTATCTTGTGGTTGGCTATGGATTGATAGTTTTAAATGAGATAATTTGGAGCCCTATGTGGTTATTGTGGGTTCTTGTGGAAATTTCCAGATTTTGAGGGATTTTCCAGCTTTAGGGTTCCAAACAGGCTTGTTCTGCCCGGATTTATTTGGGCATGTTAGAGACCGAATCAGCCTTTTCCCAAACATGAAAGTTGTTGGTAATTGAGTTAGCTAGCTATCTGAAAAATTTAGTTCAATCGGACCACTGTATCCTGTGAAAAGATCGAAATACCCCTGCTGCCCTGTTTCTGTCCGAAACTGATAATCAGCTTATGTAATTGGTTAGTTTGACCAGGAATAGTACCAAATTGGTTGTTGATGTCTTCTTAAGAATTCTAGCCTTGTATCTTAGCTTTCAAATGGCTTTGGAATTATCGGAATTGGAGTTGTGTGTGCTGAGATATGAGTGAATGAATCAGTACTACTAGTTGAATTCCATAGTGAGCTTTGAACTGGAAAATCTGGAGTTGTTTTGGTAAATTTGATCTAGTTAGGGTGAGAACTGGACTGAGTGGTCTTCATCAAAGTTGTAGGCCTTTGTCTTAGCTTCGAAATGGTATAAATTGCATCCCAATCTGATAAGCATAACCACAGTTGTGTCCATTACGGAAAACAACGCCAAATCTATTTTTTGTTTTCTGACTTAAACTTCATTTCCAGACTTTTCCCAACTTGAATTTGTACTTGTATTACCTCGAGCCTATTGAACTGCTATTCAAATGAGATTGTTTTGTGTGTCACTTTGGATTTGATTGAGGAAAAGAATGAAGCCATAAATGGCTGGAAAATAGGAAAATACAAAGGGCGTGCTGCCCAAATTTATGCTCAAGGGCTAGGCAGCCATACTTGCAACTTGAGTAAGGGTTAAGACCGATTACCACTTGAACTATCTAGGATATTTGCGTCTTCTTTTACCGAGGTATATAAGTAAGGACTTGGCCTGTGACGACCCCACTTCTCCCAAGGGCGAACCCCAGGGTATCGGCGGGCCGCCCGCCCAGCTCTCGCCGGGACTCAGTCGCTCACTACAGTCCTCAACCAAATTACAATATAAATCTCAAAATTACATCAAATTCTCCAATGATTACATATTACAAATGCAGCGGAAACTGTTTCCAATCGTGGAACGTATACTTACATCCATATCAATTTCAAATATTTATACAAGACCAACTCGTACATAAAATAGATCCAAACTTAAACTGTACACGATATAAGCCATCCAGTCACGTGAATAAGCACTCAAAGCTTTTCTTCGCCTTGAGCCCTGTGGGGGGGGAAAATAAAACATTTTTGGGGTGAGCTAGAAGCTCAGCGAGTAACCAGAAAATCAGTAATCAAATCGGTTTAACAATATTTCTTTTCAATGATGTCATAAATCAATGATGTCATAATCAGTTTCCGCTGCATTTGTAATATGTAATCATTGGAGAATTTGATGTAATTTTGAGATTTATATTGTAATTTGGTTGAGGACTGTAGTGAGCGACTGAGTCCCGGCGAGAGCTGGGCGGGCGGCCCGCCGATACCCTGGGGTTCGCCCTTGGGAGAAGTGGGGTCGTCACATGGCCGAACTTGTACCCTTGAGAAATGAAATAATGACTACTAGGAATACGTTTTCCTTGTACTTTCGACTCAAATGGTATTTCCAAGTATAAATGTTACAAAGTTATATAGTTTGGAAAGCGAACGAGTGTTTCACAAATATTCTCCAAGTGAATTTCAATTTCTTGATCCTTATTGAACGAAACGTCTAAATTTCGAACCTTAGTCGATTTTCAAAGTTCTTAAACTGAGTTTTATCACAGATTTGGACTCCGAACCCAGAGTACAACCTAAAAGTGACCAGTAAAGGCACTATATCTTTTGGTGAGTGCTTTCAAATACCGAATTGAACTTGATACTTGTATTGGATACGTGACCAATGTGATTACATGTTATATACGTGAATTATTAGGGCAAGAGTGTACTTTATCGCACTTGCCCTTACGTGATATATACTTGTTTATTGTTGCAATTGACTTGATATACTTGTTTATGATGTGCGCACTTCCTGGAATTCCAGAAACCCTGTGGCGAGTTACTCAAGTCGAGCCGGCAAGGGTTTGGTCGATTGGGTAACGAACCCTAGGTCTCTTGTTTTGTCGAGTGGAGTGATATCTCCTCGACTAATCGGTATACTCGAGTATTACCACCCGTGTTTATTGAGGGTTTTGGGCCCAATAGGGGGTGTGAATGGTGGACGGAGAGTAGTGTAAGTGGTGCTCTACTGGATTGGTTACTTACTTGAAGGTTGACGGAATGTCAACTATTACTTGATCAAGCTCTGGTGATGCAATGGGAATTTGACTCCTGAGAGCCATTCGTATCCTTATACTTTGGAATGATTATTGTTTATTGGATTATTATTTCTTCTGAAAAACTTTTATACTCGCTCACTTTGAAATTTGCTACTTGAAGTGTTATTGTTCACTCTTATGAACTTTTGATACCATTAACTTGCTACGTTGATATTCGTACTTTTAAAATGGTTAATTTCTTATTTGGAACCTCATTGAGCTTTTAGCTCATTCCACGCCATTTGTTTTCCTTACAGGGGGTACGAGCGAGGCATGAGACATGTACAGACTAGCGTAGTCTAATTGTTTTGAGTTTTGCTTTTGTACTCACGCTAGTACCCGACTAGGGTTGATTGTACTCGAAATGTAAACACTTTGAAGTTTTTTTTTTGTGTGTTGAAACTTTGTATCTGGATTTGAGCATCAATGTATATATTAAGTTGAAATGGATATGTTATTCATTTTCTATGGATGCACGTTATTTTGCTTCAGTTATGAGTGAGTGCGTGAGTGAGTCCTGGCGAGAGTTGGGCAGGCGGTCCGTCTAGGGCTGCAAACGAATCGAGCTGCTCACGAGCGGCTCGAGTCAAGCTCGAGCCGGCTCAAGTCAAACTCGAGCTCGAACTCGTGCTAAGAATATTAAGCTCGTTAGGCTCGCGAGCTTGAATATATATATATATATTTTTTTTTTATTTTTTTTATTTAATAATAAAATTACGTATATTATATATATATATATATTTTTTATTTTTATAGTAAAATTACGTATATATCCTTAATATTTTATTATTTATTCAAAAAAAATATTATATTAATTATTTTTTCAAAAATAAAATATTTATTTTTTATTTTTTTTCTAGCTCGAGCTCGACTCGACTTGATTCGAGTTGAGCTCGAGCTCGAAAATTGCCGGCTCGTCAAGGTCGAGCTCGAGTTTGGTAGAATTTAGTCGAGACTCGGCTCGATTAACTCAAAGCTCGACTCGGCTCGACTCGTTTGCAGCCCTAGATCCGCCAAACCCTTTGGTTCTCCTTAGGGAAAGGTGGGGCCGTCACAGATGGTATCAAAGCTCCTATCGAGCTCATGCGGGGGGAAGGTTCTTGGACTGTGGGGATTGACTTGTTAAGTGTGGAACAATTGTCTATTGTTGGGGACCTTAGATATGTATGTTAGGTAGGAATCTCTAATACGGGTGATTTGCTCTTGAGCCTGGCCAGCTTGAGTGGTGAATTATCATATTTTCGAATTCTTGTCTTCGAGTACTAAAGAGTGATACCTTTACGATAAGTTGAGATCTCGCATAATTTTAGGATAAGTTTGGATGGCGAAAGCAAAGGCACGGGGAATGCGAATAGTCTGGACTTGAAATATATTGAAGATATTCATGGGATTTGGGATCCTTATTATTCACGTGCTTCGAACTTTGATTAAGTGTAGTGCCTGAGCAATATCTAGGGTTAATGTCCTATAGGTTATGTGACTTGTTTTGATTGAATGTGTTGTATTATCCCTGTTTTATGATTTAGAAAGGTTTATGATTTGCATTATTCTGTTTTATACTGTTTATATTTATACAGTTACTTAGTGGCTATATTCTCTCATTGATTAGTTGGCTATATTGCTATAGTTGATTAGCCGCGAAACATGGAGGGTAGAAGAAGTCAAGCCAGGGGAACTAACCGAGGACGCGGTCCTAGTCGTGGCCGTGGGGGTAGACAAGCACGGGAACCGGTGCGAGAACTGAGAGAAGAGGGAGAGGCAACGATTGAGTCACAACCTGGACCCCAGGCTGTAGGGAGAGATCAAGTGGCAACTGCAATCCAACAAATGACTAATATTCTGGCCCGTTTGGTGGAACAACGGGGTCAAGCCCCTGTAAATCAACCTGGGGACCCCGATAATGGCCAAGATAGGGCCTTAAAGAGATTCCAGAAGTTCTCTCCACCTAAGTTCCTGGAAGGACCAGACCCAGAGAGAGCCGAGAGATGGCTAAAAGCCATGATCAACATTTTTGCCACGTTAAGCTATGCAGAGGATAGGCAAGTGCAATTTGCCATTTTTCAATTTGAAGGCCCAGCCAGAGCCTGGTGGAATGTAATTAGGGCTAAATGGGAAAGAGAGGGGACTGCATGGACTTGGGTGAACTTTGTACGAGAGTTTAACGAGAAATACCTCCTACCTATCGTCCAGGAGAAGAGAGAGGACGATTTTATTAAGTTTCGACAAGAAACTTTAAGTGTATCTGAGTATGAAACCCAGTTTATGAAACTATCCAAATTTGCTCCCGAACTGATAGCTACGGAGCAAAGAAGAGTACGGAGGTTTGTGCAAGGGCTCAATGTGGAGATACAAGAGACTTTAGCGGCAGCCCAGATTAACACGTTTATGGAAGTTTTGGAGAAGGCTCAAAGAATAGAAATTGCTAGGGCACAAGTGAGAGCTTTTCATGCAAAAAGGAGGGGTACGCCTGGTGAAGGCCAAAGGCAAGGACAAGGTGATTTAGATAGGCCACCCTCTAAGATGGGTCGAGGTGATGGTGGTGAGAAAATTTCATGGACATTTAAGGAAAGTACTCCAAGAGGAGCTTCACGTGGCTGGGGCCAAGCAAGAGGTGCCTCACAAGGAGGTCAGACTTCCGCTCCTCGAGTATCTTGTGGGTACTGTGGGAAGGCCAATCATACGGAAAATGATTGTTGGCGAAAAGCAGGAAAATGTTTATGGTGTGGTAGTACCGAGCACCAGCTTGCAACTTGTCCCCGTAGATCACACCTAAACCCTGAGCAAGCAAATGTGGGAGGGACTAAGCCAAGAGTACCAGCTAGAGTGTACACCTTGGACTAACAGGCATTACCTGAACCATCAGAGTTAGTAGAAGGTACGATTCGTGATTTTTATTATTTAACTAAGTTTTGGCTATAGTGAGACCTGAGAGCTAGAAACGGATATATAAGGAAAATACTCTACGTTATTTCGGAGTGCATGTATGAATTTCGAGGACGAAATTCTATGAAAGAGGGGAGATTGTGATACCCCAACTTTTCGGATCATCTTTTGTTTAGTCTCAAAGAGGATATTACGGTTTCTTTAGTTTATTTTATTTTAAAATATTATTTTGTTTTAAAGAAGATACTAAAGTTATTTTTTTAGGGTTTGATTTAAAACTTTGTTTTGTTTTAAAATACTAGAAACCCTAAAAGTCTGATCAAAACCCTAGTTTCACTTGTGACTAACAGTTTTCTCATATTTCAACCGAAACCCTAAATTCAATTTATGGAATTGTAAATGTGAGGACTCGTAAAATTATTGTTTTTCGACTCCTATTTTTTTGGCTCATTTAATTATTTATTTGGATTTTTGCTACGAATAATATTTTCTAGCCTTATTAAACCTAAGTACATGGTTTTATAGTTTCGTTATAATTTTAAAGTGTCTCATTTGAAAAATTATTTTCTTAGAAGCTTGTTTAGTGAAAAAGTGAAAACATGTCTGAAAACTTTAGCTAATTGAGAGTACAATAGGCTCGAAAATTTGGAGACATGTACAATGATCCTAAAATAGGTAATTTTAGGTTTAAACACTCAAGTGATAGTTAGTGGTACAATCGTTATAAGAATTTCTTGAAAGTTTCACTTTATCGCGCCTAAATTAAAAATACGCGTTTTCATGCGCGCGATTAATTTAGGGACTTTGGACCATTATTTTGGAACAATTAAGAGTGAATAATATTTGTATGAATATAAGTGCATTAGAGGTTTAGTGCACTAGTGAAACAAATGCAAGAGGAACCGAGCACAAAACGCGCGCTTATGCGCACTATTTGCGGTTGACTTTTCTGCACCTAAACTCTTAGTTCTTAAGCTTTCTTTGTAAGCCAAAAAGTCAGACCAAACATCTCTTTCGCCTAGCTCTCTTGGCCGGCCATCAAGCTGCAAATAAACAACCAAAGTTCTTCAACTTTTCACTCTAAAATCTTGCTCAAATCACTACCAAATCCTCTCAAATTTTAACACTACTTAGCTTAAGACTTGGAGATCACATCTAGCTAAAATGGGGGAGCTTTTCACGGTTCACTTAGGAGCAAAGAGGGGCTGAAATTTCTGACTTGTTCATCAACCAAAGTAGGTAATGATTCACTCTAAAATTCTTGTCCTAGGGAAGTTAAATTACACTTATGAGCTTGAATTTTCATATGGGTTGTTGTTGTTGTTGGAAAAATTGGAAGGTGGGCTCTATGAACTCCCACCTCTGTGTTGATGGCTGATATAATGTTTGATAATGGATTTAATGTTGGATTAGTGTTTAAATTAGTGGTTTATTGGTGGAAAATTGATGGAAACTCATGATGGGTGCAAAGGCCAAATCTGACCATTTTGCCCCTGCTTTGTTCGGCCACTTTAATGCAAAAATTTGAGGATTTAATGGCCTGATTGTGTTGTTTATATGTTTTAGTAGTTGTCTAAAAATTTTCATTGAAAATTACTGAGTTTTGGTTGGTCAAATGAATTTATTTCCCAAAGCTAGCAATCTGGAAACTGTTCCCGTAATGCTCAGACCAGTGTTCGTATTTCATCCATAACTCTGTACTCCGATGTCAAAATTAAGTGCCATTAGTGGCATTTGAAACTAGACATCAACATCATTCCAACGGTATAAAATGTACATTTTGGTTCCAAGTGTGTGAGCCAAACCAATCGTTTTAAGAAGGCTGCCCTGTTTCTCTGTTCTGCTGGAACGATTTGGTGATGCTGCAACTTTAGGCTTAATTTGGAGCCAGTTGCATGCCAAATTTTAAAACCATTTCTTTTGTGAAATTATATCCCTATGAATATGTTTTCCAACGCCATAAACCATGCCCAATTCTGAGTTAAATCAAGTGATTTGTGATCGAAATACAGTGACTGCCCTGCTCTTGAAAACCCTGATTCTTGGACAGATTTGATACAAGACTTGGTATAGACTTGTTAACTGAATGTTTTGGTGCTAAACACTTACCAAATGTACCATGAATGTTCCTTAGGCTTTGCCTACATTGATGAGCCATGTTTGAGGAATTTTTCCTTGACCAAATGTTTGGACTGGAAAACAAAAGGGTCAAGGCAGTTTTGCCTTGTGATTTTCGAAACTTTGGTTGATTGGTTAACTACCTTCCCGAACGTATTTTTCCACAAAATTTGATAGAGAGATACCATTCATATTGGAGTACTATACTATAAAATTTGGCACCAATCCAAGTCTGTTTCGACACTTAACTAAAGGTCCAAAGTCGGAAACCCACATCTGGAAGTTGTTCAACAGTCTTGAATTTTCCCCAACTTTGAGCTACCATATCTTGGTGCTCGAAACTCCAATCCTTGATCCGCTTTTTCTGTTATAAACCTTACTTGCAACTCTAATTGAGTTACAAATTTTAGAGGCTATCTCGCAACGTGTGAATTCTGCCGAATTTCCAAAGTTAGCGAAAAATCAACCTCGGCTCAATTCTGAGTGTTCTGGAACAGAAACTTTAAGCCCATTTTTTGAATACCTTCCACTTAGATTCATGGAAAAGTGTCTTCTAAGAACTTTTGGTACTTTCAAAGAGGTTTCTAACGGTACCAAGTTTTCCAATTTTTGACATGTAGAATGTGAGATACGATTTTTCAAAATATCGTATCAAAACCAAAAATTTTTCGAATTTCAAAAGGAGGGAGTTTTCAAGCACTCTTTATCCCTTCGATATTACTTGAACGTTTTATACTTGATTTTCTAAAATGAAAACTTGATCGCCCTTGTACTTTAAGAAACACCAGTTGAACCTCGATTTACGAGTAATTGAGGTTCGTTTTCGTGAAGTTTCCTTAGATTGTACTAGTGTACAATCTTCCTTGATAATTGGGATATAAGAATGATAATACATTATTATTTGCGCAGGCGCACACGAGAACCTTCAAGAGGATCCTACCGTGCACACTTGAACTTCCGGAAAATATTTCTTCTTGATTTGCTTGGTAAGTGTCAAGTGTATGACTACTTGAACTCTATGGACTTGATTCATGCTTGGCTTACCTGAGTACATGCTTAGCCTACTTGGTTTTGAAAAATGTAGTCGAGTGTATATTTTATCGCACTCGTTCTCATTTGAAACAAATGACTCATGTTTAACATGGTTTGCCTGGTTTACATGACCTAAAATACATACTTGAACCTGTCAAATGCTTGAATACATGACATGGTATGCTATGGCTGCATACGTCGTTGGAGTGAATCTCCTCGACACTTACATGATACATGGGGGATGCCCAAACTCATAGGTCGACCTTGGAACTGGAGCCGGCATGGGCTTGGTCGGGAACCTCGGTGAGCCATGAGATTTACATGATAAGCTTGATCTATTGAGAGATCTTGCCTGACATACTCGTGGAGTATTGCCTTATAAATGTCGTGCGGGCCCGAAGCGGTGTATGGTGGACGGATGAGAAGAAAGTTGTGATCTACGGTTTGGAAATATTAACCTGGTTGGCGGAGAGTCATCGCGGGAAGATATACGAATGAACTGGCAAAGCAAGTGGAACTTAGCTCCTGAGAGCTACCATATCCTTGAATTGTTTCTGTTTACATTGTGTTGGCATTATTAATTACTTGCAAGTTATCACTTGAACTATTACTTGGGCTTGTTACCTGAACTATGTGCCTGCATGTGTGTTGTTGGCCTCACGAGCGTTTTGCTCACCCAGTAGATTTATTTTCCTTAACAGGGTTGAACTTGGAAGTGTACAGGAGAAACCCTCCTGATGTGCTTTTGTTTAGGATTTCTATTATATTTTGACCATGCCCTTGGTTTTGGGTTGTACTTCTGGAATTAAAATGTAACTTTTGGGATTCGTGATGTATTTTGAACACCCGACGTGCGGGTTAGTTAATGGATGAATATTGTTAAGCTTGAACGCTTCCGCATTTACCGTATTTAAGTTATTTACGTGTGTTGTGTAGTTCGATAATAAACTTGAATGGAATTGCTTGAGTCCTGGCGAGAGCTAGGCAGGCGTCCCGCGGATACCCTTTGGTTCGCCTTAGGGAGAAGTGGGGGTGTCACAGTTGGTATCAGAGCGCTAGGTTAGCGCTAGGTTAGAGATCTATATGGGAGACATATTAGATACTCTACCCTTAAGACCTGAAACCGGATAAATAAGTTATACCCTAAGAGGTATTTGGGGCAGGCTAGTGATTGGGTTAGGCATGCATAAACGACATTCGAACTAGACAGTGATTTAAATTTCTAACCCGAAAAGTGCTATTATTTTGTAGGGATGGAAAACGGAAATGGACTTCCGGCAGCTAACGGGAATGGCCATGTGAATGGTCATGTAGTGCCTCCTAAGCCTATCTACTACCGAGCTTTAGGTAGGGAAGCTCGTGTACGCTACTCGCCTGATACTCGATACCCCCGATGTGCTTGCAGGGTCACCTTTGTTTACCCGAACCACCTTGTGCTTGCTCTGGACGACGAGTGTCATCAGCTAGTGGATCTTAATAGGGATCTTCAGGCTGAGGTGGACGAGTTTCGACAGATGGTTAGCGCTCAGGGAGAGAGGATCGCCGAGATCGAGGAGGTGCTTGAGGGCGAGGTAGCTACGTCTGCTGTGGTTAATGAAGAGCTTCGGAGCACTAGGACTCAGCTTGCTAGGTTGAGGGAGGAGGTCCGTAGTCAGACTTCCGATATCGTAGCTGATGCCACTAGGCTAGTCGATGAGGCTATGGGTGTAGCCCAGGACTCTGAGGAGGAGGATCCTGAGGAGAAGGTTCCACCTGATAGTCCTACTGTGGACTAGGTCTAGGCAGTTAGACCTTTCTTTTGACTCTTTTGACCAGTATAGCTAGAATTAGTTGGGGTGACGCTAAGTGCTGAGGCCATTGTATTTTGCATGACTGTGTGACTTATTTTTGAAGCACTTGCTTTTACTTTAGTCTTCTGTGACTAAAAGTACTCTTGTGGCACCTGTGTGCTATATTTTTGTGACTACCCCATGACTTGCTAATTGTATGAACTTGATATGTTAATGAATGTAAATTATTGTTAATTCTAATGTTTTCTTGATTGGTTCCTGTCCTCTATTTTGCATCGCATAATTGAATTATTTCTTGCACTAGGCACGCCTAGATTATGGAAGGACTAAGAAGTGGTCGAGATCATGGGCGAGGGACTAGACAGGCCCAACCTGAAAGGGATGACCAGGGATCGGCAACTGGACCGACCCAAGGTCAGGAAAATATTGAGGGTAATCAAGTGGCTACTGCCATTAACAGGATGACTAATATTTTAGAGCGCTTAGCTGATAGACAAGGCCCTGGACTGTTCAACCAACCTGGGGGTCAGGAAGGAGGAGAGGATAGAGCCTTAGAGAGATTCTTGAAATTTAACCCGCCTAAGTTTCTTGGCAAACCTGATCCTGAGGTAGCGGAGAATTGGTTAGAAAGGATGACTAACATATTCACTGCTTTAGACTACACTGAAGATAGGCGAGTGAATTTCGCTGCTTTCCAATTTGAGAGAGTAGCCCGTGCTTGGTGGGATTTAATAAAAGGAAAATGGGAAAGAACTCAAACCCTTTGGACTTGGAAGAATTTCACAAGAGAATTTAATGAAAAGTTTCTTCCGCCCTTAATCCAGGAAAAGAGGGAGGGCGAATTTATCAAGCTGAAATAGGGGACTCTTAGTGTACCTGAGTATGAAGGAAAATTTACTAAACTTTCAAAGTACGCTCCCGAATTGGTAGCCAATGAACGAAAAAGGATTAGACGGTTTGTTCAGGGACTTAATGTGGAGATACAAGAGGGCTTGGCCGCAGCCCAAATCTCTACATTTACTGAAGCCTTAGAGAAGGCACAAAGGGTTGAGAGTGGAAGATTTCAAGTGAGAGACTTCCACAATAGAAAGAGAAACTTTTCTAGCCATACCTCTGGACAAGCTAGTAAAAGTGCACAGCCTTCCAAAATGGGAAGAGGAGCGGGAGGACGAAGGACTGCTGGAGGTTCGAGAGGAGCTTTATCTAGAGGAGGTCGTAGTGGACTGACACAGGCTACGAGAGCGCCTTCTAGTGGTTCAGCAGTGACCCCTCAAGTTACGTATGGGTACTGTGGAAAACCCAACCATTCTGAAAATGACTATTGGACGAAATTTGGGAAGTGCTTGGCCTGTGGTAGTACTGAGCATCAGCTCGCGAATTGTCCAAACAAAATGAAGACGGGAGGTGATACCTAGAGACCGGAAAAGTCAGCCTCTAAGCAAACCAGTGCCGGAGGGAGTCGACCAAAAGTACCAGTCAGGGTTTATGCACTGAATTATCAACAAGTTCCTGAGGCAACTGAGGTGGTAGAAGGTACAATCCCAATCTTTTACCGTTTAGCTAGGGTTTTAATTGATCCAGGTGCTACACATTCTTTTGTAAACCCTAACTTCATGAGTGGGATAGACTTGAAGCCAATTAAGTTACCATATGATCTAGAGGTTAAAACGCCTATTGGGGATCAAAGTCTAATTGCTAACTTGGTGTATCAAGATTGTGAAGTCTGGATTGGGGAACGAAAATTATTGGTTTATTTGATGGGATTGACAATTAAGGGATATGATGTAATCTTGGGGATGGATTGGTTAGCCCGTTATAATGCTCAATTAAACTGTAGGACGAAGATTATAGAGTTGCGTATTCCAGGAGAAGCAACCTTGAAACTAGATGTAAGGGGTAAATTAGCTTCGTCTGCACTTATTTCAGGAATTCGGGTTAGAAAATTATTAAGTAAAGGAGCTCAAGGGTATTTGGCTTTTCTTATTAACACCCCTAGTGATAAGGTGAATTTAGAGGACATGCCTGTAGTGAAAGACTTTTCTGATGTTTTTCCTGAAGAATTGGAGTCTCTACCTCCGGAACGGGAAATAACCTTTAAAATCGATGTAATTCCGGGAGTAGCCCCTATTTCTAGAACGCCATATCGAATGGCCCCAGCTGAATTGGAGGAGTTGAAATTGCAACTACAAGACTTGTTAGAACGGGGTTTTATACGGGAAAGTGATTCGCCATGGGGAGCCCCAGTTTTGTTTGTTAAGAAGAAGGATGGGAGTCTAAGACTGTGTATAGACTACCGAGACTTGAATGATGTTACAATTAAGAATAAATACTCACTGCCCCACATTGACGAGTTGTTTGACCTATTGCAAGGGGCTGTAGTATTCTCGAAATTGGATTTGAGACAGGGTTATTATCAGTTGAGGATTTTGGAGAAGGACATACACAAGACTGCTTTTAACTCGAGGTATGGGCATTTTGAGTTTGCCGTGATGCCATTTGGGTTAACGAATGCTCTTGTTGCTTTTATGGATTTAATGCATAGGGTTTTTAAGCCTTATTTGGACCAATTCGTGGTAGTATTCATTGATGATATTTTGGTGTATTCTAAGAATGTGAAAGACCATGAGAAACACCTGAGGGTTGTTTTGCAAACCTTAAGGGAACATCAATTGTATGCTAAGTTTAGCAAGTGTGAATTCTGGTTAAAAGAAGTGACTTTCTTGGGGCACATAATTTCTAAGGATGGGATTAAGGTGGATCCAGCTAAAGTTGAAGCTGTTTCAAAATGGAAACGACCAGAAAACCCTACTGAGGTTCGAAGTTTTATTGGGTTAGCAGGGTATTACCGGAGATTCATTCAGGATTTTTCGAAAATTGTTGGACCCATGACTGAATTGACCAAGAAAAATGGAAAGTTTATATGGAGTCCTGAGTGTGAGGAAAGTTTTCAAGAATTGAAAAGACGGTTGACAAGGGCGCCTGTGTTAGCTTTGCCAAACGGAAAGGATAGTTTTGTGGTTTACACAAATGCATCTAAGGAAGGATTAGGGTGTGTTCTAATGTAAAATGACAGAGTGATAGCATATGCCTCTAGGAAATTGAAACCGCATGAAGGGAATTACCCGACTCATGATTTGGAGTTAGTAGCTGTGGTTTTTGCTTTAAAGAAATGGAGGCATTATCTGTACGGAGTGACATTTGAGGTTTTTACATACCACAAAAGCCTTAAGTACTTATTTTCTCAAAAGGAACTGAATTTGAGGCAACGTAGATGGATGGAATTTTTGGAAGACTATGACGGTACGATTAAGTACCATCCAGGGAAAGCTAATGTAGTGGCTGATGCTTTGAGTCGTCAAGTACAGATGGCTGGATTGATGATTAAGGAATTCGAATTGTTGGAAGAAGTTAGTCAGTGGAATCCTCGACTGAAACCGAGGAAAGCAATTCTGGGGAACATTGTATTGAATTCTTCTTTGGTGAAACGTATCAAGTAATCTCAAGAAAAGGACCCTAAAGTATAGAAATGGTTGGAAAAGGTTAAAAAGGGGGACAAATTGGATTTTAACTTGGGATCGAATGGTGTATTGAGTGTTCAGAATCGAGTAGTTGTGCCAAGGGATGAAGGGCTTAAAAAGGAAATCTTAGAAGAGGCACACCGATCAAAGTTTACGGTACATCCAGGAGGGAATAAATGTACTAGGAATTGAAGAGTCTGTATTGGTGGGAAAACATGAAGAAAGAAATTGCCCAATTTGTCCAAACGTGCTTAGTTTGCCAATAGGTTAAAGTTGAACATCAGAAACCATCGGGATTTTTGCAACCTCTAGAAATACCTGAGTGAAAATGGGAGAATATCACCATGGATTTTGTATCGAGATTACCAAGGACACAAAGAGGCGATGATGCGATTTGGGTAATAGTGGATAGATTGACCAAATCGGCTCATTTTCTGCCAATTAATATGAAATACCCATTAAAGAAGTTGGCCAGGTTGTATTTGGATGAGATCATTAGGTTGCATGGAATACCTGTTAGTATCGTGTCGGATAGAGATTCAAGATTTGTTTTGAGATTCTGGCAGAAGATGCAAGAGCTTTTGGGGACTAAGTTGAACTTTAGTACCACTTATCATCCCCAGACTGATGGACAATCGGAGAGGACTATTCAAACACTTGAGAACATGTTAAGGACTTGTGTTCTGGACTTTGGAGAGAATTGGAGTAAGTTTTTAATTTTAGTAGAATTTGCCTACAACAATAGTTTTCACTTTTCTATTCAAATGGCCCCGTATGAGGCACTTACGGTCGGAAATGTAGGTCTCCGATTTGTTGGGAGGAAGTAGGTGAACGGAAGATTTTAGATCCGACCACAGTGTCATGGATTGAGGAAGCTAATGAAAAAGTAAGGTTGGTACGCCAAAGAATTCAGACCGCCCAGAGCCGTCAAAAGAGTTATGCCGATAATCGAAGGAAGGATTTGGAGTTTACTGTTGGAGATTTGGTATTTCTCAAGATTACACCTTTGAAAGCAAGCTTGATGTCTGGAAAAGGAAAGAAGTTACAGCCAAGATTTGTAGGGCCTTACAAGATTATTCAACGTGTGGGGAATATAGTCTATAAGTTGGAATTACCGTCGAGTTTATCTCGAATTCATAATGTGTTTCATGTATCTATGCTTAAGAAGTACCATCCGGACCCTTCACATGTCTTGCGACCGGAGAATGTTGAGATTGATGAGACTTTGACCTATGAGGAGAAACCGGTTAAGCTTCTGGATAGAAAGGTGAAGGAATTGAGGAATAAACAGATACCATTAATAAAAGTCCTCTGGAAGAACCATGGGTTGGAGGAAGCAACTTGGGAGGTCGAAGAAGCAATCCGAGAAAAGTATCCAGACCTGTTCGTCAATCAAGGTAAATTTCGAGGACGAAATTTTCTTAAGGGGGAAAGGATGTGAGGACTCGTAAAATTATTATTTTTCGACTCCTATTTTTTTGGCTCATTTAATTATTTATTTGGATTTTTACCACGAATAATATTTTCTAACCTTATTAAACCTAAGTACATGGTTTTATAGCTTCGTTATAATTTTAAAGTGTCTCGTTTCAAAAATTATTTTCTTAGAAGCTTGTTTAGTGAAAAAGTGAAAACGTGTCTGAAAACTTTAGCCAATTGAGAGTACAATAGGCTCGAAAATTTGGAGACATGTACAATGATCTTAAAATAGGTAATTTTAGGTTTAAACACTCAAGTGATAGTTAGTGGTACGATCGTTATAAGAATTTCTTGAAGGTTTCACTTTATCGCGCCTAAATTGGAAATACGCGTTTTCACACGCGGGATTAATTGAGCGACTTTGGACCATTATTTTGGAACAATTAAGAGTGAATAATATTTGTATGAATATAAGTGCATTAGAGGTTTAGTGCACTAGTGAAACAAATGCAAGAGGAACCGAGCACAAAACACGCGCGTATGCGCACTATTTACGGTTGACTTTTGTGCACCAAAACTCTTAGTTATTAAGCTTCTTTTGTAAGCCAAAAAGTTAGACCAAACATCTCTTTCTCCTAGCTCTCTTGTCCAGCCATCAAGCTGCAAAGAAACAACCTAAGTTCTTCAACTTTTCAATCTAAAATCTTGCTCAAATCACTACCAAATCCTCTCAAATTTTAACACTACTTAGCTTAAGACTTGGAGATCACATCTCGCTAAAAAGGGGGAGCTTTTCACGGTTCACTAAGGAGCAAAGAGGGGCCAATATTTCTGACTTGTTCATCAACCAAAGTAGGTAATGATCCACTCTAAAATTTTTGTCCTAGGGAAGTTAAATTACACTTATGAGCTTGAATTTTCATATGGGTTGTTGTTGTTGTTGGAAAAATTGGAAGGTGGGCTCTATGAACTCCCACCTCTGTGTTGATGGCTGATATAATGTTTGATGATGGATTTAATGTTGGATTAGTGTTTAAATTAGTGGTTTATTGGTGGAAAATTGATGGAAACTCATGATGGGTGCAAAGGCCAAATCTGACCATTTTGCCCCTGCTTTGTTCGGCCACTTTAATGCAAAAATTTGAGGATTTAATGGCTTGATTGTGTTGTTTACATGTTGTAGTAGTCGTATAAAAAATTTCATTGAAAAATACTGAGTTTTGGTTGGTCAAATGAATTTATTTACCAAAGCTAGCAATCTGGAAACTGTTCCCGTAATGCTCAGACCAGTGTTCGTATTTCGTCCATAACTCTGTACTCCGACATCAAAATCGAGTGCCATCAGTGGCATTTAAAACTAGACATCCACACCTTTCCAACGGTATAAAATTCACATTTTGGTTCCAAGTGTGTGAGCCAAACCAATTGTTTTAAGAAGGCTGCCCTGTTTCTCCGTTCTGCTGGAACGATTTGGTGATGCTGCAACTTTAGGCTTAATTTGGAGCTAGTTGCATGCTGAATCTAAAAATGATTTCTTCCGTGAAATTATAGTCCTATGAATGTGTTTTCCAACACCATAAACCATGCCCAATTCTGAGTTAAATCGAGTGATTTGTGATCGAAATACGGTGACTGCCCTGCTCTTGAAAACCCTGATTCTTGGACAGATTTGATACAAGACTTGGTATAGACTTGTTAACTGAATGTTTTGGTTGTAGACACCAAATTTTTAGGGTATTTTTGTTTACTATTATTTTATTATTTTTATTAGTTTTATTTACTTTTAGTTACTTTTAGTTACTTTTAGTCTTTTATTTTTATTTTTAGGTCATTTTATCATAGAATTTATCGAAAAAAGAAAAATCATTCACAAAAAATATACTTTATTTCTTTTAGTTTACTGTTATTTACTCAAGAAAAAAATCTCTTAGCTTCGTTGTCTTTTATATCTAGTTTTGTTCATTTTATCCGATTTTATTTAAATTGTTGTTTCTTTACTTAAATTTTTATTTTTATTAAATTATTATTTATAAAAAAAAAAGAAGGGAAACAGGCTCATGCACCCGAACTACACAGGATCCGTGCCCATTTCTTCATATAACATTTCAAGCAGGCACGCAACTCCTGATTTTTGTTGACCATCGGATGATCTACAAGGCTAATGACTTGGCTTCCATCAGAACCCTTTAGAGGAGGGTTTAGTGTTTTGTTGGTTATAAAAGGAAGAGGGGACGGCTCAAGCAAAGGAGGGGTTGTTGGAGGGAAGTCTGATGAAGGTTGAGAGAAACCGAGAGAGAGCGGGGGAAGAGTTTTGGACGGCTAGGGGAAGAGTGTTGGGGGCCAAGTAGAAAAAGAACAGAGGAAAGAAACAAGAGAAAAGGAGAAGAAAAAGAAAAGAGCTGAGAGAGAGTTTGGACGGCTGAAGAGAAGAATAGTAGAGGAGGCGGCTAGGTCCTGGAGGTAGCGAGAAACGCCGAAGAAAAAAGCTGACGGCTGGGCCAGGTAAGAAAAGGAGAGGAGAAAGCAAGAGTTGTAGGGGGTTTTGGTGAGCAGAAAAGAGCGGCGGAAGTAAGAATCTGAGGGATCTTATGATTTCTGCATTTTCTGGAGAGGAATGTGAGAAATTGTTGTTCAGAATTCGTTTAACAAAAGCACCTCCAACGCGGCCAAATCTGAGCTCCAAGTTACGATTCTTCCAACGCTGGGCATCTCTGGGACAGCACTCTCTTTACCAGTTTGTATTCGTACGTCTAGCTTGGGGATTTTCGTGACTCGTCTCAGCCTTATAAGGTGCTAAAGGTAATCCCTTTTGCCTTCCATCTCTCACGCAAGCTCAGATCTTGCTTTATTTCGTTCATTTTGCTGTATTTCTTCTTAGAATAGCCCACTGGTCGGATTTTGTTGCATGGTTGGATTTGCTTCATGCTTGGGTTGTATTAATCAACATGTTCAGTTGTTGAGGATTTGAGGGATGGGTTCACTGGTTTTGTTTGAAGCTTTGCACGATTTTTCTGCATCAAATTTACAGAAGCATTGTTGTTGAAGAAAAAACCGTTCTTTGATGCTCGCATGATCCCTTCATCTGATTTTTTTTTTGTGCTTAAACATAAGGATTTTGCAGCTAAAAGGTGGAAAAATGATTGGTAATCTTGACTGTCCCTATGATGCGTTGTCCTCATGATTATGGTGGGTTTGGTTTTGGTTTCAGTAATTGATATTAAAACTCGCTGCATGAGGTTGCTAAAATCTTGAGGCACCAGAAATTGCAGACGCCTTTTCTCAATTTGCATGTCTACATTGCTGTCTTGTTCCCTTAGCTAGCATTTGTTTGCATTTAAAATTATCGTTTGATTGAAGATTGATTCATCATGTTGATTTCCAGTTTTCCAAATGCCTAAAGAGCTCGCTATTTGTTCTTTCTTTTTTGTTGTTCACTGGCTGCAATAATGTCGTTCTGCGCCTTCGTTCTCCTTTTGCTGTAAACAATTTGTTTTTAAGTTCATAAAGCAAAAGTTTGGTTGAAAGTTTAAAGGGGGAGGGAGCTTCCTGGTCTGTTGCAGCAGTGGAAGTAGATATCATTTTGCAAATGATTGAAACCTTTGCTGTTCCAAGTTCATTTTCTTTTGCTGATTTCATGTCCAGTTCCCCGTTTGTTTTTGTGGGGTAAACAATGGCATTTGGTTGATGATTAACAACATGGTCTTGAGGTCATTGCATTTTTGTTTGGTTCGGTTTGAGCTGTTTCACATCAATGCGTTTTGGTTGGATGAGAAAAACTGCAGCAAGCATGGACTGTTCTACTGTTGTAGAAGTGTTTCTCTCCTTCCCTCGATATTACTTGCATGGTTTTGTTCCAAGAATTCATTTTATCAAAGACTAGATGGATTGGTTGATACCTTGGCAAATCATGTTAAAGGATTAGGGTGGTTTTGTTTGTCAAGACAATGAGTCGTGAGAAGCAGCAGGGGTTGGATAAGAGAATTTCTGAACCATTTTGCGTGGAAGTTTTCCAAAACTTGCTGTGACAGCCCCACTTCTCCCAAGGGCGAACCCAAGGGTATCGGCGGGCCGCCTGCCTAGCTCGCGCCAGGACTCAAAACTTAAAGTTCGAAAGAGCACTAAATACAATATATACAACCCCAAAAGAGTTATAATTACATTCTCCAAAAGTATCGAGTCAAACCACCAAAACAAAAACAAACATCCTAACTGTTCAACTATTACAAGCCAATCTAACTATACTAGTGTGTGTGACAAAAGTCCCCGCGTCGGCCCCTGCTAAGGAAAACAAAAGGAATGGGGTAAGCTATATGCTTAGTAAGTAAACAGGGGCGAAAGCATAAATTTCACGTAACAGTTACACAATAAGAGTAAAGCAAAAGCAGAAAAGTAACATCACATAATAAGGATACAGGTGGCTCCAAAGCCAACTCATGTGCCATGCGTGATCTCCTGCCGACACTCCGTCGACTGCAAATAATAGTCCGTAGAACTTCACTTGTACACCCACCTACACCTTATCACCCTCACTGGCCAGTCACCTCACAAACTTGCCCGGGCGAACGAAATCACAAACTTGAGCTTGAGTCACAAGCTCGGGTCACAAACTTGGTCACCTTCTCGGTGAACCGGATTCACAAAATTGGTTCATAACATGAACCTACAAACTTGGTGACCTCAGACTAAGTTGGACTGCCTTCGACCAAGCCCTAACCGGCTCGAATAGTCCAACCAGGTCAAGAGTTCGCCCCAAACTCACAATGTGACGACCCCACCTCCCCCTAAGGCGTACCAAAGGGTTCGGCGGGCCGCCTGCCCAGCTCACGCCAGGACTCACTCACTCGTATCATGTATACATCCATAGACAAATGATGCTCAAGAAAAAGATAAGAAATTTCTACACACCAGAAGTCTTCAAAGTTTATACCATTCAAGTACAAACATCGAAAATACAAGGGTTCTCAATCCTCTTACAACCAGCCCGTGCCAAGCACTAGGGCGAGAACCATTACAAAATAAAAAAAAACTAGTCTAGGCTAGTCTAACCCGAGTTCCCGTCCTTGCTCGCCTTCCCCTGCTAAGGAAAACAATTAACGTGGTATGAGCTAAAAAGCCCAGTGAGGTTCCAGACAGATAATCAAACAATCAAACAATCAATTCAATACATTAAACATGGAGTATCAATAATTCAAGGAACATTTACAATGGAAAGCAATAGTAACATTCATTGAAAGGATACGGCTCACAAGGAGCAATTCGTTCATTCGTTCATTCGTTCTCCTGACATTTCCCCTTATTCCTCCAGTCATTTGAAAATGCATTTCTCGTTTATCAATAAACCCTCGTTCGTTCGTTCGTTCGTTCATTCATTCATTCACCCCCGTCCTGGCCGTTGGCCAGTCTCCACCAACCTACAAGGTAATACTCGAGTATACCAAACGTTCACCCAAGTCCCTAATCGCCCGACCGAGTCCGCTTCTGGCTCGAGACGACCGGTAACAAGGGGCAATGGCCAGTTCAGCCCAAAAGGCTTACATTCATGCGCAACTAGCATTTAATCATTTAATCATTGAAAATTTCACATTTATTTAGGTCGAATGCGATAAAGTACACACTCGCCTAGAAAACTCGTTTTAACAATCATTGAAAGCACTTAACACATTATCAATCAATAATAACAAGCCAATAAGTCAAGGAAATATAACAAACAAGGAACACTCACCTAGAAATGCAAAATATCGTGCAAAATATCCTCCCGGATATTACCCTTAATCACCAATGAAACCTAAGGTTGAACAAGAGAACATTATTATAGTTTATCGAGCAAAACATTTAAGGGAAACAAAGAAACCCGACTAATTAAGAGTAAAACGTGTAAAGATGACTTTTAAGTAAGAAGAGGGTTGTTTGATCCCCAGGATGAAAAATCATGTTTTAAAATGGAAAACCGGTCATGGTATTGGCCAAACAAAAGTATACAAGTTCAAATAGAAACCTAGCCCTCGAGCGAAAATTTGGGCAGCACGCCCTTTGTGTTTACCTAATTTTCCAGCCATTTTGGCTTCATTATTTTTCCTCAATCACAACCCAACATCACACATAAGCAATTCAAGTCAAGAGCCGTTCCATAGGCTCACAATATCAGAAGAATAAGAAATACAGTCATAACAAGTGCAGAAATTCAATTTAGCAAAAGACAGATTTGACGTATGAAAGCGGAAATAACTTATCCGAGGCTACGCTTATTGGATTAAGACGCAACCTATGCCGTTTCGAAGCTAAGACTCAGGGCTACAATGTTCATGAAGGTTACTTCGTCCAGTTTCTAATGTAACTTGGTCAAATTCTCAAATTACTAAACCAAAAACCAATTCGTCGGCTGTTTAAGCGCATAACACTGTAATGGACATATCTCAGAGTACACAAGTCCGAATCAGGTGTTCTTAGAGGAATTTTAAAGCTACTTCAGAGCACTACAACTTTCATGTTTTGGTCCAGAGCTAAATCAGAATAGATCCTGGTCAAAAATCGTGATAAACTGGACTCAACTGCTGAAACGGACTGCTGGAAAATACTTAGAACAGTGAGGGTATTTTGGACTTTTCACGTCCTACGTTGCTCCGATTGAGCTGAAATTTTACAGGCACCTACAAAATACCATTCTCTACAACTTTACTTCTTTGACCCAAGGCCAATTCGGCCTCTAACATATAGCAACAAAACCGGACAGAATGTTTGGGAAATTTTCCAGAAATCTGGAATTTTTAACTCCAAGTGTAATTTCCTCAAATTTCTGGTTCTAATCACCACTAAACAACCTTATATAACCTTAATTGCAACATTTACACATCATACATCAAATTAGGCAGAAAAATCAGAACCCTAGTTCATCAAATAAATTGGGGAAAAACTTCCAAACATGCTAGCATCCATGATTCTACCGTAAAATCAAGTTACCAAGCTTAATTGAACAAGATTGAACTAACACTTGGAGAGATAAGCTCTCTTACCTTGGTTAGAGATCACTAAGGGCAGCCCCAAGCTTTTCCCTTTCCAAACTTTCACCACCAAACACTAACTAACTACTCAAGAACAAGATTAATCGGTTTAGTTTTGGATTTCTAACTTTGATTGAAGCAAATCAAGAAGGAAAATTTGTTGTTCTTGCTCTTCTTTTCTCTCCCCTTGAGCTCGGCTCTTAGCAAGAAAGAATGAGGGAGAAAAGGCTCAAGTTGTCTTATAGGAAGGTAAGATGATTAAGGCTTAATTGTGTCCACACAATTTTTCAACACTTGGGCTAATTTTGTCCACAAGATTTTCTCTTTCTTCCCTTCCTTATGAGCCACAAATTTCGGTCAAAGCTGCTGCAATTTAAGAAGATATTTTGTGCAAAAGTCAATAAACTTGTTTGGTAAGAAAAATGATGGTCAAGTGGTGCGTTCAATCGGTAGTGCGCGGGACCCGCCGGTTCGCGCCGTTTTTCTTAAAACTCACGTACTAGGGTTTTCACTTCCCATTCATTAACCTTATCTCATGGCTACTACTCACATATTATTTCTCACTTAAAAGTCACTTATAATCATCAAATTGATCCTTGGCCAGTACCGAAAATTCATCCGGCGGAAAAATCGAAAAACCCTAATTTTGCTCAAACCTTGAAACCGAAGTATGAAACCCTATTTTCTAGGTTTATCTACTCTTAATGTGTAACATTTGGGTAGTGGCCTTTGATAAATACTAATTTTCAAATAAAAGGGTATTTTTGAGGAAAAATACAAGGAATTTGCGAGTCCTCACATTCTCTCCCCCTTAAAAAAATTTCGTCCTCGAAATTTTACCTTCAGTTGCCTCAGACGAGTCTGGAACTTGTCGGTTGTCTAAAGCATAAACCTTTGCTGGTCCGCTAGTTCGTTTCCCTCCTTCATTCACTTGTGATTTAGCTCCATCCAGTTGCAGAGTATTGCTTTCACGTGACTGTTTCCTCGGACAGTTGCTAACTTGATGATCGCCACTTTCGCAGATTAAACATTTCCGCCCCTTTCTCCAACAATCGCTTTCGACATGATTTGCCTTTCCACAGTACCCACAGACCACGTGAGAAGCCATCTTTTGGCTTTCTTGAAAACTTTTCCCAAATCTGATTTGGCTTTCTTTTGTAGATCCTTCACCTATCGCCCCTAATGTCCATGGTGGGTGGGACAAAAAGTTCACTTTTTGCACTTTGGAAGGGACTCTCGCTTCACTTAATTCCTCCGTTACACGACTCGATGCACTCCTTTTCTGGGTCTGGGAAGCTTTTATCTGTGCCTTTGCAGTCTCGATTCTTTGAGCTTTCTCAAGGGCCTCCGTAAACGTATTCACTTGTACTGCCGCTAATGCTTCTTGGAGTTCCAAATTTAATCCCTGTATAAACCGTCTTACTCTTCGCCGTTCTGTGGCCACCAATTCAGAAGCAAACTTGGATAATTTCGTAAATTTTGTTTCATATTCGGCCACACTTAGCGTTCCCTGGCGTAGTCCAATAAACTCTTCCTCTCTCCTCTCTTGAACTAAAGGAGGAGGTATTTCTCGTTAAATTCCCTTATGAAATTCGTCCATGTCCATACAGTCTGTTCTCTTTCCCATTTTGCTTTAATAACGTTCCACCATGCTCGGGCCGATCCTTCAAATTGGAACACCGCAAAGTTTACTTGTCTTTGCTCGGTGTAGTTCAAGACGGTGAAAATATTAATCATGGCCTCTAACCATTGTTCGGCTATATCCGGATCAGATCCTCCAAGAAATTTCGGAGGAGTAAACTTCTGAAACCTCTCTAGAGCCTTATCTTCTCCAATTTCAGGGTTCCGGGGTTGATTCACGGCCATTTGGCCTTGTTGATCCACCAGTCTTGCCAAGATATCTGTCATTTGTTGCATTACCGTTGCCATTTGGTCTTCGGCTTCAACCCTCGTTCCTTGCTCTTGTGCAGATGTTGTTTCTCTTTCCTCTCTTGGCTCTTGAGCTCGTTCATTCCCACGGCCACGTCCACGTCCACGGCTACGTCTCCCGTCCATATATATGTTTTCCCTCTCTTTTCTTTTCCCCCAAGAGGTAATTTAGTAAATAAACACGATAAGGTTACTAAAGTAACTATTGAGGGCACCAAATATTCAAATAAACACATACCCACATAACACACCACATAAACATATCAAGGAAACAAATAATCAAATACACAAATACGTCTCAAGTCAAGCGGATATTCAATACGCAAGTACACAACTGACGACATGTAGTGACAATATTCAGGTAAATCAAAAGGAAAAGGTGAAGTCGTCCCAGTATCAGCCCGTCCGGTCTCTCACGTCACTTACTATCCAAACTAGATGTCCCTGATCTCTTGTGCTCATTCTAGTCAGACAAAGCCTGTTCATGTTCCCAAAATGCAAGTCTCAAGTACTTAGCAGCACCGCAATCTCTAGAGTACTCAGGCACGAGAATCCGAAATAAGATAATTCACATCTCGAGCTGCAGTCCCAAGAGTAAACTATCTACAATCGGAATTCCTACCTGACATACCTATCTATGGTCCTCAGATACCATTAGAAAGATTTAAGGCCTATAACATTCGCAATTCATAGCTTCACTTAGTCCCTCATACTTATTCACCACTTAGTCCAGGGTCACTCCACGTAGAAACCACGCGAAGCAACTATAAATTTTATCCCTCAATCGCTTAACTTTCAAGTCCAATCAAATCCCACAGTCCGGTATCCTAATCTTTAATCTAGGACACACTACAGAGATCTGAAGCCTAAGCTCTGATACCACTTGTGACGACCCCACCTCCCCCTAAGGCGTACCAAAGGGTTCGGCGGGCCGCCTGCCCAGCTCACGCCAGGACTCACTCACTCGTATCATGTATACATCCATAGACAAATGATGCTCAAGAAAAAGATAAGAAATTTCTACACACCAGAAGTCTTCAAAGTTTATACCATTCAAGTACAAACATCGAAAATACAAGGGTTCTCAATCCTCTTACAACCAGCCCGTGCCAAGCACTAGGGCGAGAACCATTACAAAATAAAAAAAAACTAGTCTAGGCTAGTCTAACCCGAGTTCCCGTCCTTGCTCGCCTTCCCCTGCTAAGGAAAACAATTAACGTGGTATGAGCTAAAAAGCCCAGTGAGGTTCCAGACAGATAATCAAACAATCAACAATCAATTCAATACATTAAACATGGAGTATCAATAATTCAAGGAACATTTACAATGGAAAGCAATAGTAACATTCATTGAAAGGATACGGCTCACAAGGAGCAATTCGTTCATTCGTTCATTCGTTCTCCTGACATTTCCCCTTATTCCTCCAGTCATTTGAAAATGCATTTCTCGTTTATCAATAAACCCTCGTTCGTTCGTTCGTTCGTTCATTCATTCATTCACCCCCGTCCTGGCCGTTGGCCAGTCTCCACCAACCTACAAGGTAATACTCGAGTATACCAAACGTTCACCCAAGTCCCTAATCGCCCGACCGAGTCCGCTTCTGGCTCGAGACGACCGGTAACAAGGGGCAATGGCCAGTTCAGCCCAAAAGGCTTACATTCATGCGCAACTAGCATTTAATCATTTAATCATTGAAAATTTCACATTTATTTAGGTCGAATGCGATAAAGTACACACTCGCCTAGAAAACTCGTTTTAACAATCATTGAAAGCACTTAACACATTATCAATCAATAATAACAAGCCAATAAGTCAAGGAAATATAACAAACAAGGAACACTCACCTAGAAATGCAAAATATCGTGCAAAATATCCTCCCGGATATTACCCTAATCACCAATGAAACCTAAGGTTGAACAAGAGAACATTATTATAGTTTATCGAGCAAAACATTTAAGGGAAACAAAGAAACCCGACTAATTAAGAGTAAAACGTGTAAAGATGACTTTTAAGTAAGAAGAGGGTTGTTTGATCCCCAGGATGAAAAAATCATGTTTTTAAAATGGAAAACCGGTCATGGTATTGGCCAAACAAAAGTATACAAGTTCAAATAGAAACCTAGCCCTCGAGCGAAAATTTGGGCAGCACGCCCTTTGTGTTTACCTAATTTCCAGCCATTTTGGCTTCATTATTTTTTCCTCAATCACAACCCAACATCACACATAAGCAATTCAAGTCAAGAGCCGTTCCATAGGCTCACAATATCAGAAGAATAAGAAATACAGTCATAACAAGTGCAGAAATTCAATTTAGCAAAAGACAGATTTGACGTATGAAAGCGGAAATAACTTATCCGAGGCTACGCTTATTGGATTAAGACGCAACCTATGCCGTTTCGAAGCTAGACTCAGGGCTACAATGTTCATGAAGGTTACTTCGTCCAGTTTCTAATGTAACTTGGTCAAATTCTCAAATTACTAAACCAAAAACCAATTCGTCGGCTGTTTAAGCGCATAACACTGTAATGGACATATCTCAGAGTACACAAGTCCGAATCAGGTGTTCTTAGAGGAATTTTAAAGCTACTTCAGAGCACTACAACTTTCATGTTTTGGTCCAGAGCTAAATCAGAATAGATCCTGGTCAAAAATCGTGATAAACTGGACTCAACTGCTGAAACGGACTGCTGGAAAATACTTAGAACAGTGAGGGTATTTTGGACTTTTCACGTCCTACGTGCTCCGATTGAGCTGAAATTTTACAGGCACCTACAAAATACCATTCTCTACAACTTTACTTCTTTGACCCAAGGCCAATTCGGCCTCTAACATATAGCAACAAAACCGGACAGAATGTTTGGGAAATTTCCAGAAATCTGGAATTTTAACTCCAAGTGTAATTTCCTCAAATTTCTGGTTCTAATCAACCATAAACACCTTATATAACCTTAATTGCAACATTTACACATCATACATCAAATTAGGCAGAAAAATCAGAACCCTAGTTCATCAAATAAATTGGGGAAAAACTTCAAAACTGCAGCATCCATGATTCTACCGTAAAATCAAGTACCAAGCTTAATTGAACAAGATTGAACTAACACTGTGGAGAGATAAGCTTCTCTTACCTTGGTTAGAGATCACTAAGGGCAGCCCCAAAGCTTTTCCCTTTCCAAACTTTCACCACCAAACATAACTAACTACACAAGAACAAGATTAATCGGTTTAGTTTTTGGATTTCTAACTTTGATTGAAGCAAATCAAGAAGGAAAAATTTGTTTGTTCTTGCTCTTCTTTTCTCTCCCCTTGAGCTCGGCTCTTAGCAAGAAATGAGGGAGAAAAGGTCAAGTTGTCTTATAGGAAGGTAAGATGATTAAGGCTTAATTGTGTCCACACAATTTTTCAACACTTGGGCTAATTTTGTCCACAAGATTTTCTCTTTCTTCCCTTCCTTATGAGCCACAAATTTCGGTCAAAGCTGCTGCAATTTAAGAAGATATTGTTGGCAAAAGTCAATAAACTTGTTTTGGTAAGAAAAATGATGGTCAAGTGGTGCGTTCAATCGGTAGTGCGCGGGACCCGCCGGTTCGCGCCGTTTTTCTTAAAACTCACGTACTAGGGTTTTCACTTCCCATTCATTAACCTATCTCATGGCTACTACTCACATATTATTTCTCACTTAAAAGTCACTTATAATATCAATTGATCCTTGGCCAGTACCGAAAATTCATCCGGCGGAAAAAATCGAAAAACCCTAATTTGTCAAACCTTGAAACCGAAGTATGAAACCCTATTTTCTAGGTTTATCTACTCTTAATTGTAACATTTGGGTAGTGGCCTTTGATAAAACTAATTTTCAAATAAAGGGTATTTTTGAGGAAAAATACAAGAATTTGCGAGTCCTCACAC